>JAGDQP010026886.1:0-25472 GCA_022664845.1 Lepisma saccharinum
GCTTATTATACAATCAGGACTAACTTTGTTAGTACAACATTCACAAACCATCATTATGTACAGTTTCATCAGCATTAAGATTCGAGTCTTGTTGGCACCTTTATAGAATTTGTTCACTAATCACAATATATTGTCTCATTATCATTTGTCCAATAAAATATAAGCAAAACAAATGTTTTAAACCACATTTGCACAACTCAAATACCTTAAATGTTACATGAATAACGTATTTCTTTAAGTCATTCGCGTTGACAGCAATATCCACCCTTAGTTGGGTTCAATAAATATTTTATCTAGCACAAACAACAACGAGTTTTCAAAAGCTGTTATATTTTCTTAATGTACTAAACATAATGTATCTACATATAAAATTTCAGCTCTTTAGCTTAAATGGTATACAAAATAGTTTTTAGGCGGCCATATTTGTTTAAATATGGCGACTTTCCAAAGAATTATTACATTTTCGTAATCCACTTGTCAAAATACATCTTTATACTTGATTTCGAATTTCTATCTTAAGTGATGTGCAAAATGATTTTTTCGTCCACTATATCTGTTTAAAGATGGAGACTTTTCCAAAATGTTCTTACATTTTCGTAATTCTTTTGTATTAATGTATGTTTCTTCCAAGTTTCGGGTTTCCTGTCCTATCCGATTATACTTTGTATTCTTTCAAAAAATGAATTTGTCCGCCATATTCATTTAAAGATGGCGACTTTTGTACAATTTTGTAATACGTTTGTAATTCTTTTGCAGTAGTCAACGCTTTTACCAAGTTTCTAGTTCGTCGTTTAGGCTGTGTATTCCTTCAAAAAATTATTTCGGCGGCCATATTTGTTTAAAGATAGCGAGTTTTGTACAATTTTCTAATATGTTTGTTATTCTTTTGCAGTAGGCAACGCTTTTACCAAGTTTCTAGTTCTAGTCGTTTAGTCTGTGTTTTCCTTCAACAAATCATTTCGGCGGCCATGTTTGTTTAAAGATGGCGAATTTGTACAATTTTCTAATACGTTTGTAATTCTTTTGCAGTAGTCTACGCTTTTACCAAGTTTCAAGTTTTTAGTTTTAGTCGTTTAGGCTGTGTATTCCTTCAAAAAATAATTTCGACGGCCATATTTGTTTAAAGATGGCGACCCTTGTACAATTTTCTAATACGTTTGTAATTCCTTTGCAGTAGTCAACGATTTTACAAAGTTTCAAGTTTCCAGTTCTAGTCGTTTAGGCTGTGTATTCCTTCAACAAATCATTTCGGCGGCCATATTTGTTTAAAGATGGTGACTTTGTACAATTTTCTAATACGTTTGTAATTCTTTTGCAGTTGTCAACGCTTTTACCAAGTTTCATGTTTTTAGTTCTAGTCATTTAGGTTTTGTATTCTATCAATAAATCAATTTGTCCACCACATTTGTTTAAAGATGGCGACTGATAAAAACTTTTCTTATATTTCTTCCATCTAATAATAGCAATACGACTTCCTATAAAATTTCAGTTCTGTAGCTCAAATGATGTGCAAAATAGATTTTATGTCGGCCATATTAGTTATAAAATGGCGACTTCTTAAAAATCAAAGGTAAAACCAAAATGAGTGCATTTCCTAGCTTCAAAACCAGTATATACAACATTCACGTTTCGTCATGAGGTTAACGTCCTGAATCCAAACTTTTTCAAATTTACCCACGCTTTCGGAAGGTTTTCAGTACGAGTTTAGTCAAATTGTATTTTATTCAGTAAAATCGCATGTTTTATCTCAGTTTCTGTATATCTCAACGATATTCAATGATTTTGCCCATGTGTACTATCTTTCTGTAATTTACCCACGCTTTCGGAAGCTTTTAGTACTATTTCCGTCAATATTACATTTTAGTAAGTACAATAGGCTCTTGCTATTGTCTGTTTTTGTATATCTCAATACCAAATTATATTCAACACTTGTGCAATTTACCAGCGCTTTAGGGAGCTTTTTTATGCAAATTTAGTCAAATTACATTTTATTCAGTACATTAGGTTCTTGTTTCTGTGTCAGTTCTTGTGTATGTCAATAACAACTTATATTCAACGATTCTTTTGTGTTCGTTACCTTTCTATAATTTATCAACGCTTTCAGAAGCTTTTCTATGCAAATTCAGTCAAATTACATTTTATTATGCAAAATAAGTGTTTATATTTCTGCATATCTCAATTCCAACTTATATTCAATGATTCTTTTGTGTTCGTTACCTTTCTATAATTTACTAAGGCCTTTGGAAGTTTTTCAGTATAATTCCCATCAATATAACATTTTATTATGCAAAATCAGTGTTTATATTTCTCACGATCAAACAATATTACTACGAATAACAGGTACCTACACTTTTTAATATTGACGAGTACTTAGTTTTGTTACATTCATATCAATGATCAAAAATAATAATTTCATTTCTTATTTCGTTTTCAAAATATTCATCTCTACCCTTTCTGCTTTTCTGCTTTCAACCCTTAGGGACTCGTAACCGCCGCGTGTGGCTTGGGTCACAAATTAAAAATTTTTCTTCCAACTATTTTTCCCCCTTTTTTCTTTTCGAAACAAATTACTTTTTTGTATATTCTTTCTATTCGTCCAAGGAAAGGGGAAAACATTCTTTCTCTTCTCTTTGTTCCTTCTGGCTTTCCGATATACATTTTTCTGTTCTAACTGAGGTGAAGGGGTGAGAAGCAAGCGTTGTGAGTAACAAAAATAATTAGCGAGCTGTCAGGCCCGGGAGTAAATTTGTGAAAAACAAGAATAATTAATGATCATGTAATATATATCCGAGACAACGCTACTGCTGTTGACCAGGTTGTCAGTAGTATTTAATGAAAAATAAGACAGTATCGCCGAGCTTTCTATCTCGTTTTGCAGTAATACTTATGAGAAGTGATGGTATATGCATTTAACAGTGACAATTCTGTTGTTATTGATATTTCAGTAACATTAACAAATCGTCAGAATTAACCTAAGCAGTATCTGCTTATTCTATGACGAGCACTAAGGTTGAAGGTCCCGGTGATCGTACATGCAAAACCTAGAAAAAGAAGAGTTACCTCTTTTACACAAATGTAATTTAATCGCTCTGTAACCCAGACACTCCTCTATCGGTAAATGAGATCTTCAGTTCTAATTAGTCTCATATGCAAAATTTAGGATATTACCTGTCACGCGAGGTGCAACCTCCGTGCCAAATCACTCCACCGTAAATGCAAAATACCAGAATGTTACAATGAGTTTTATAGGTTCAGGTAAATCCACAATCAGAAATATATATTATATAAAACTCATCGCCATATATAGCACCCATATAAAATTCAGATATATGAATCTGTTTCTGGCTTTTAGTTATATATGGCTCTGGCTGGGATATAGCAGGGGAAATATGAGGAAAGTAATCGACCCGGGCCTAAGTTGAATGTACCATCCCAGCATTTTAATGGTATGAGAAGAAAGCCCGGCAAAAACAGTCAAGATACGTGCTAGCTGGTATCAAACCAAGGGCTTCCAGAATGCGAAGCCAACACTCTACCAACTGAGCCAGGGCCGCTTAAATACATACATATATATAAATCTTCGATGGGATGGATATTCAAAACATAGTTATGATGAAGCAGTCATTGACATTGTGACATTGGGCGCTGACGCGTCGCCATCAAAGCAAACTGAATTATAGCGCTTCTAGCACGACACTTTCACAACCTCAATAATCTCTCAACACTGAACCACTTCTTATATGCACAAAGTTGCTGGAAGCTTTGGCGCATTAGGCGATGGGACTGTTCTAGGCAATAAACCACTGTTTTATTGTACCTGCTGTACCAGCAATTTATTATTGTTGTCCTATCCTTTGTAGCAGTAAATCATTTTTCTGAATAAATTTTAAAACAGGAAAGCCACATTAACAAGAAATCTGCCTTCTTCTTTGACGACAGTATAGCATCCGCTTGAAACTGAACCACACGGAGGGACGTGTATTGCTCTTACTATCAGAAAAGACCCAGAGGTCTTGGTCACTATTTAGTATACTTTTCATGTGTTCTTAATGATGAGACAGATTGTCTCGGACGGGCAGGTTGAAATGGTTCAAATTATGGCAACGGGGCAAAAAGTAGCTACTACAGGAAACAATAAATGCAAATAAATACGGAAGTAATAGCAAAGGAGACCGACCACAAATGACGTCTTGTTGGTTTCTTTTTGAAGGGCTCTAACGGTAAAAAAATTCAGAACACAAACTCACGAGGTCCGACATCTATTTGGCAAACTCTTTGCAAAGTCTGTTGTTTTCCACCAGTTTTCAAGTATTTGAAGGTAGAAGTGATTCTTCCCTTTAGAAATGATAAACAATAACAACATTTCCGTAAACGGTAAAAACAGTTCCTTAAAACTGAAAAAGAAGTTCTTATCTGTGCACCCAGAAAGATTTTTTTTTAATTTTAGAAATGAGATATAAACATTTTTATTTAATTTGAAATAAGAAGATGCCGGTTTTGAAATAAGACTAGTGAGCTCGTTTCTTTTGTAGCAAGTTGATAGATTATTTCTATCAATAATTCTATTTTGAAATTAAATGAGCATGCTGATAGATCATTTCTAACAAAATTGCTCCACGGTACACTGATAAAAACTTTGTTCCCCTTAATTTTAATAAACATTTCCTTGTGCAGTGTAAAATGGTTAGATAGTTTAAGAAAATAACTTTTGAGGCCTGAGTCAGAGATGCTTAAACGCCATAAATATATGTTTTAAGTAAAGAACTTCCGATAGCTAAACCTCAATGGTATATAAAATGAAAGAATCTTTGCCTTATAATGAACTACTTAAAGTATTATTAACATTAGGCTTAAGGTTATTTTAGAACCAGGTTTAATGCTGTTTGAATGGAAATACGAATACTGGTGAATATATAAGGCACAAATAATAGTATCCTGCACAAGGTTGTTTACATATATGCAAGAGAAGAAATAAATTATGTAAGGAATTACAAGAAGTGTCTGGCCTGGTATTTCATCCTACAATAATGAACTCTCGATAGACACGAACGCTGCTACTTCCCACTGCACCCCGCTGACTAGCCCAGACCCTCTCACAGGTCTACAGATGTGAGCAGTCCACTGTAGTAAGTTAAAGCTAAACACAGCCAAAAAAAAGTAGCTCCTGAAGTGTATTTTGAAGCTTCAGAAAAATTTTCAAAATTCTTTTTGTGAAAAGTTGAATATAAGGTAGCAATTTTTACTGTGAGATGGTCGCTTGATACCAAATTTAAGACTTTTTTCATGAGAACTCATTGGAGATATTTAATTCCAAAATCCGGCATTTTTCGGCAAAGGGTCATGTTTGAATCCCTGTAGAAAAAGAGAGCTTTAATTCAATTCTATCATTTTTTGTATGCCGACAAGCAGGTCTAAACATTAAACAAAATTGCAGCCTTATATGAAACTCTTTCACGAAAAGACATGTATTTCAAAATCCAATTGTATACTATTCGTTACGCATTTTTGACCCTAATATTTAGAATAAAGTAAGTCACTTCGAGAAAAGATCTTTCTAAAGTTGAAAAGTACTCTTCAGGAGCTACACAACGGTTTATTATCCATCTCTCTAGCTCTTCTACCTTTTGAGGAATTAAGGTTACTGCACATGACTACGCGAGCAGAAAACGCCATCCACCAGGTTGAAAACATGTTCGCAAGGAAATAAAAAGTGCTTAATATTTTTCTTCTTTTTTTTTTCAAAAGTTGTTCTGATATCCTCACACATGTGAAAAGCCATGTACAAAAAATAAGAGTCTAAATCCAACTGAATATAATCGGGATACAGAGGTTTTATGGACGCCATCAAGATTATACGCAACAGAACACAGAGTGGGACCATCGAAAATATTAATGATTAAACATAACCATTCTCAACATTCCTTAATGCTTCCACGGATTTCATACGCGCCTCTACTATCTCCGCCACCTCTAGTTGAAAACTGGAGGTGAATGTGTTGGCATTTTGTTCAACATCAGACTAGGTTACTGCGTACGGTTCAAGATTAGTATAGGTTTTCTTTCTTTCAATGTTTGCATAGATTAAAAATAAGTAAATACGTGACTGACCGTAAGGAAGAAGCCAGTTACACCAGTCTCACATATTTTTAAAGTCTTTACCTCAGAACAGCATTATCGAGTTTAAATATGTTCTGTAGGAGCACTAGCATGCTTGGGCCCACCTCTGGGTACGCCTACTCAACGCTTCCTACTCACTATTCTTTTATTTTTTATTTTTGGTATTATAGAATATTGTCATTCATTCATATTCATTAAAATATCAGGCAAACAATATTATTTTGGTATTTTACAAAAAAGAAGGGAAAATTAACTGAATATTTCAATTCACGGTAAAATATAAAATCTCAAAAGAAAGTTATAAAATTTTAAAAATGATTTCCTATGTTAATTAAAACGCCTTCTAAAAGCTGCTCCAAGACAACATTCAGAATTGTAATCTATCTGCCAAGTTATAAGGTCAGGGCTCTATCTCTGATAACTTGCTTGGAAACGCAATAACCAATACATGACTGGTAAAAATTGAAACCAAGAAATGTGAAATCCAATCATGTGTTTTAGCCTGATGGAAGTATCACATGATCATAAGATGTTAACCAAATTATTTGTGTGATGCTGACGTCACGATGGCGAAGAGAACGATTAAAAATGCTATAGAATTCGCTAAGCATTGAGTTTTTGCTCAAGAGTTTGCTGAGGTAAGAAGACTTTAACAGTCTTTCGAAAACTCGGGGGTCTGTGCCCATAACATCCATAACCAAATTCATTTTGGCTATTATAACACTTTGATCATTACAATTCAAACTATATATTTTTGGAACTTAACAATTATTTTGCTTCGTTTTAAAGTACTAAATTCGTAGTGAAGTAGAAGAGCAATTAAACAGTTTATCATTTAAATTCTATAATCCCTCTCTCGCTTCGCGACGACAGCAAGACTTGACATCTTGTAATTTAAGTATTAATTGGAACTTTTAATTGGGAACTTTTTCTACGCTTTACTATCGCGTAGCTGCTTTTCGCTTTTGTTATTCCCTTCTGTATATTATTCAACTGGGACTTTCAATAAACATGGATATTTAAAAAAAGAAAAGTGCGTAATGCTGTTTGTTTCAAGAAATCACACAAGGTGTTTGTATCATTGTAACACCTATGACTTCTTTCTCTGCTAGACTACCTTGCAAATTTTAGGTTCTCAACCGACGGCCAGACGTTACCAAGAGGCCGCAAGGTAGGTCCAGACAGAACAAATACAATAATTTCCAAACTAATAATATACTTTACTGGAAATTGAAGTAGAATGGTAACATATAGGTAAAGAACAAATATGATTTTCTAAATGTGCTGAAGCATTCGCTTGAAAAAAAACTAAAACATGATGGAATCGAACTCACTACCCTTACCTTAGAAGGCGAGCTCATTAACCACTCCGCCACGACAACACTTATGGAGAGTATCTCTCCTTATCACAATTTCTAGCAAATGTTTACATATTGAGCTTGGTTCTTTTTATTATTATCCATAGGACTTTGTTATCTTTGTCTTATCCTGCATTTTATGCCTACCATATCTGAGAGTATTCTGGAAAATACAAACAAATTACTGCTATCAAACTAACTAACTCCATGGCTTATGGAACTCGCAAGTTCATCGCCGCAGTAACAAACGTTCGCCATTGGATTCTATCCTGGGCAATATCAAGCCAGTTTTCATCACGAACACCTACTTCTCGAAGATCTCTTCTAATATTATCTCCCAACGACGTCTCGGTCTTCCAAATGGTTTCCTTCCATCCAAGATAAAATATAATCTTCGTTTTTCCCCCATCCGAGCTACATGGCCTTCCCACCTTAGTCGTCGCGATTTCATTATTTTTACAATATCTGGTGAATGGTACAGTTAGTGGAGTTCTTCATTACGCAGTCTCCTCCATTCTCCAGTCATCTCGTCCCGTATATCTTTCTCAAACCCTTACTTTCAAACACACGTATTTTATGCTCATTTGCTAGGGTCGTACTCCAACTTTCGCAACCGTAAAGTATTACCGGCAGAATAACCGTTCTGTATATTTTTAATTTCAATTTCCTTGATATTAATTGCGATGTTAGAAGTTTTTGAACTGAATAGAAAGATACGTTCCTCGATACTAACCGACATTTTATTTCTTCCGTGACCTCATTTTTCCTTGTTACGTATGTTCCCAAGTATTTACTTTCTGTATGACCTGATCCTTAATCCTTATATTTTTATTTCCTGTGTTTCGTTTTCTTATCATGTATTTTGTTTTAACTATGTTCACCTGTAGACCTATCTCATCGCACGCTTCTACTAAGACATCGGTGTTGCTTTGTAGTGCATCTATATCGTCTCCTATTAAATCTACATCATCTGCGTATACAAACATTTGATTAAAACCACTCAATGATAGTCCCTTTTTGTCCGATTAATTTTTTTTAAATCGCATATTCTAACGCAAAGTTAAACAGTAGTGGGGACAAGGCATCGCCTTGTTTCAAACCGTTGCGAATCTTGAAACTATCTGCCATATTATCATCTATCTTCACATCTCCACATCTCTTCACTAGTTGAACCATTTTTTTCGGAATTCCAAATCGTATCAGGATACTGTATAACTTTTGCCTTTTTATAGAATCAAAATAATCCGAATACGAATGTTTAAAAGTGTCATGTGACGACCGACTCGCATAATGTAACTTAGGTAGAACAGAAAAAAACTTTCTCACCTAAACTATTTTCGTGAATTGTGTAAGGTTTCTAATCTCAATGCTGTCAGGTGACAATTCCTATCGTCATCATTCTGTTGAGCAAATAATTTAGTTATATGTGTATATGGACTTCACAAATTTTCATAGTTTGAAAATTCAATTGAAGCGCCGCCAGCAAGTAGAATTTAATTTATTGAAAGATAGTAGATTTATTTGTGAACTAACAATACAGTGAAGGCAAGGTACAAACAAAGCCCTGATTTTGCATATCGCTACCCGTTAACTTCAATAACGTTAATACCCTTCACACCGTGACACAGATGTTCTTCAGTTTCAAAATTTTGTTGGAATGGATACCATGACCGGTTTTCCTGTCACACCAGGCAAATACCGGGATGGTACGCAAAACTAGGCTTTGGCCGACTACCGTTTCAACATCTTCTCCCCCACCCTATCCCGGTCTGAGCCTGGGATACACCAAAAATAAATTCAAAAAAGAATAGCTCAAGCATTACCTACTGAAATTCAAATTCAAATTACTGCGAATGGACGAGAATATTTATTTCTGGTCGACTAGGGATCGTTGGACTCGAAAAAAAAGAAGAAGGGAAAATAAACTTTTCGGTAGATACGCTCTTGGAAAACCCAACAAATATTTTACTTTCGTTCATGTTTATTTCCAGAAGTAATCCATTTTTTAATTAGAATTCAAGCCTATTTAGTGCATAATCAAAGCAATTTACTATGCAACTAATATATGGATTTTTCTTAATCTTAGAAAGAAACCGGAAACAACGAATGTTTGCATATGTAATTGTAGTCATACTGTAGTTCTTTATAGAAGAAAATGTTATTTAAGTATAAATGACATAGTAGCTGGTTCAACAATACTTTAGGCGCAATGAAAAGAATGGAAAACTTTACGAAATGCATGGTCACGCATTCAAAAGAATAGACATAAATACAATGGGGTTGTTGCGGGAGTGGCGATGCTGCTGTCTCAAAGCTAGATTACCATGGGCAGGGAAAACACGTGGCATAAAAATATTATTGCAAAAAATATTCTTTTACCCTCAACTTCCCTTACATTTATATAACCCTAACTAGATTCATATAATATTATTTGTTTGTCCATAAAAAGTAGGGTTACATTCATTATTCTACAAGAATCGGTTTCAGAGCTGCAGTCATTAAAAAAATAAATCTAAATAAAACTTCAAGCTCCCGTCTGCTGATGGTTAATATAAGCTTAACATAATAAATGTACTACAACATATACATGAGCATGTATTATCAGCAAAAATAACAAAATCTAAATTATTATTTCAGAACACTTTATGTATTGTATACCGTACAAAACACATTACTGAGAAAATTAACCCCGAGATAGCCTGTGAATGTAAAAAATTTACATGATTTAATCATAGCGCTTATTTTGATGACCTACATCTCTTGATAAAATTAAAATTCCAAGTTTTCAGGTATCAAGTTTAATAGCATCAAACTTAGTCTGCTTTAAAACATACGATATTCATTAAAACAATCAGCACATGTGAATTTTTAATGTATGGTGTAAAACTGAATGTAAGTATGAATTGAAAATTTAAACAAGTTATGATTTCTGGTTTGAAACAATCAAAATTTGAAAAATATTGCTTAAAAATACCCTAAGGGAAGAGAGCGATAGAAGACCTTATAAACTCAGACATTCAATGGGAAAAAAGGGAAACATAAATGTGCACATAAAGAAATACCGATATCTTAGCCACCCGTTGTCACTCAAATAAATTTATGGAACCACGACGCTTTGCCAGGAAGCCCATTTTTGCCTCTTTACCAAATTCTACGATTACTAGCTTCGTAAATGATGGACTGGAGGTGTTTACGACCTACTGGCGTTACCGAGGTTTAGATTTCTATCCCGCAATTTATATTTTAAGCCGGATTAATTAGGCCGCGCAGTGCCGACTGGTTGCGGATAGTGAAAAGGCCCCCAGACATGAGGGCCGGCTGCGAAATAAGCAGATAAATCTGGCGAATTAGCAGTCGCGCACATTTCGACTACGAGAGACAGCCCTGACAGAAAATCACCGCTGCCTTGCGGTTGATGGATGGATCCATAAAGGCTGGGCGTAGGGTTGACCACCCAACACCGTTAAATATCAGCGGGTTATGACGCCTCAAGATTTGCCTCGGCTTAAGGACGGAAGTTAAAAGAGATTGGCTCGGCGCATGAAGATGGACTGGAATATCGAAACGTGGAATGTACGAACACTCAGAAAGGCCGGCAGATTGAAAATACTACTACAACAACTACCTGAATACGAAATTAAAATAGCAGCAATCCAAGAAAGAAGATGGAATATTAACAATGTTTGGGACACGAAATTTTTTACAATATTAAGCAGCGAAAAAAAAACAAGAGAAGAAAGAAGGAGGGGTTGCCTTTATAGTAGAAAGATCGATGAAAGGTAATATATCGGAGTTTAAACCTGTTAATGAGAGGATATGCTACATCAGACCGAGAACAAGATTTAATAATCTATCGATACTGAATGTCTGCTCCCCAACAGAAGAGACGGAAAAAGATGAATTCTATGATAGACTTACACAAATATACGAATCCCTACCTCAGTATGATGTAAAAATTGTGCCAGGAGACTTAAATGCACAAACTGGAAGAGAGGAGATACATGAAGGAACAACTGGAAAATACAACCTACATCAGAAATCAAATGATAACGGACAGCGATTAATACAGTTTTTATCTAGCCACAATGCATGCAATAGTTAGCTCTACAACCTTTCAACACAAAGATATCCATAAAATAACATGGCGTTCACCCGATGGAAAAGTACACAACCAAATTGATCATGTTATAGTTAACAGAAGATATGCAAGATGTATAATAAACGTAAGAAGTCAGAGAGGCGCGGACGTAGGGACAGACCATTACCTAGTAAGAATCAAATTTAGGTGTAGAATTCAATTAAAAAGGAGAGTCACAATATTACGAAATATATCTTTTGATCTAGATAAACTGTGAGATAGAGAGAGAAAAATACCATGATGAAGTACAAAAAGCAATAAGAAATGAAGAACAACAAATATCAACAGGAGGTGACAATATAAATAAAGTAGAATCCATGTGGAACGGAATGAAAAAGATCATAATAACAACAGCAGACCTAACGATAGGGAAAGTAACATTAAAGAAGAAAAATAGCTAGTTCGACAAAGAATGTGAAGAAATAGTACAGACAAGACGACAAGTGTACAAGGATTTTCTAAATAGGCCTACAAGAAGAAAGAAAGAAGAAATTGATAGGATGAATAAGGAAGTATACAGAATATGCAAGAAAGAAGAAAAGAGAGTGGACGAGACAACAAATATCACACATAGAAGAAAATATTAGAGAGATTAGAACGGCAGAAGCATACAAACAGATCAAGAAAATAAGAAGAGGATTCATTGCGCAAACGACAATGTGTAAAGATAAGGAAGGTGAAATTATAGGTGACGATACAATGATAAAGGAAAGATGCCGAGAATACTTCCAAACCTTACTGAACCCACAAGAACAGGATCAAGAAGATAAAATGAACGACAGACAGGAACAACCAACAGATACAAATTACAATGGGATAGAAGATAAAAAATGTATAACAGCTATACCCACAACAGACGAGATCAAAACGAACATACAAAAACTAAAAAATGGAAAAGCAACAGGGTACGATAATATACAATCCGAATTAATAAAATATGGAGGAAGTCAAGTTGAAGAGCTATTTCAGCAACTGCTAGCAAGAATATGGGTGGAAGAAGAAATCCCAGAAGATCGGAGAAAAAGTATCATATGCCCCATATACAAGAAAGGCGACAAAATGAACTGTAACAACTATAGGAGAATATCTTTACTGTGCAGTGCACGTAAGTATTTACCGGCATATTGAAGGAAAGAATATAACTAATGGCTCAGAGTATTCTACGGGAATATCAATCTGGATTTATAAAAGGAAGGTCGACTACTGACCAAATATTTGTCATGAAACAGATCTTGGAATAAATACGAAATAGAGACTCACTAGATCTACATAGACTTTCAACAAGCATATGACTCATTTAAAAGAGAAAAATTAATGGAAATATTGGAATATTTTGACACTAGTAGAAACAACAATGGAAAACACAAGGGCGTATGTGAAACTTAAGAGCGAACTTAGTAACAAAGAGGCTAAAACAAGGAGATGGACTAGCCCTTATGTTATTTAATCTTGTTTTAGAATTTGTAATAAGAAAGTTAAAAGTAGATACAAGCGGAACATTACAAAACAAGCTAGTACAGATCACAGGATACGCGGATGACATTGGTATAATTGGACGCACCAAAAGTGAACCAATTAAAACATTTAATGAAATAGAGAGCAAAAGTAAAGAAGAAGGACTGAAAATCAACGAAGGAAAAACTAAAATAATGGTACAGTCACGGCGGAAGAGAGAAGCAGAAAATATAGAAGTCGGGGAGTATAAGATTGAGAAGGTACAAAAATTTAAATACCTAGGAACAATATTGACTGAAAATAATGAGGAAATAGAATAAATTAGAAGTAGAATACATGCAGCCAATAAAGCATACTATGCAATGTTAACAGTGTTTAAAAATCGAGATATAAACTGCAAATATAAAACCATACTCTACAAAACTTTGATGAGACCGATATTAACATATGGATGCGAAGACTGGGCTTGTACTGGAGTGGCTATAAAGCAAATAGACATATCTGAAAGGAAAGTGTTAAGAATAATATTTGGACCAACTAAAGGAGGAGATCAATGGGGGAAAAAGATACAATGCGGAAATATACGAAGACATTGCAATATCGAACTATGTGCGAATGAAAAGACTACAATGGGCGGGACATATTGTAAGAACGAAAAATCAAAGAATACCAAATAAAATGATAAGTGCAAGGTTCGAAGGAAGCAGAAGGAAAGGCAGACCGAAAACCAGATGGGAGGACCAACTCCAAAAATATGCGAAAGAGCTACTTGGAGTGCGTGGGTGGGGAAGGATCGCACAGGAGAGAGAAGAATGGAAGGCAAGGATTGAGGAGGCAAAGGATCGACTACGGCCCTAGGAGCCGAATAAGTAAGTTTACATTTTAAAAGCTGCTACGGATTTAAAGTTATTCAACCCCCTCAACACTAACGCAATTAATTATACTTGTCTGCTACATGGACTATGACGTACAGCCGAGGAAATCAGAAGAAAAATCCTTGAAGTAAATAATTTGATTCACGCAACAAAGAAGTTTTTTGGAGGTTCCACACCGAGTGCAATATGCACCTTTGCCTTCTATCCAGGCCTCAACCAGCAGCGACAGGATGGGGAACCTGGTTAGTAGCCGCGAACTTTTACTGTGACAATTTTGAAGCAATGAAGTTTGTAGTTGAAACCTTTCCACTTCAATATTCTCTTTCGGTACGCGAATCCCAAAGTGCATTCAGTGATCCAAAGGTCTACTGTTCTGTCGAATATGTCAGAAATAATTTCGTTGTATGTATGGAAAGGCAGGTAAAGGTTAATATCTATGATTGCAATAAAAATTTGGTTTATTTGAGATTACATATTTTACGCAAATTAGATTAAAAAATGTCAAAATATTGTCCATAAAAGTGTTAGTGAGGTGACATATGAAAATATTTATTAGATCACTGTTGTATGTATAAAAAGATAAACGTTTATCCCTGTTGTAAATATTTCGCTTACTTAACATTCTATATTTTGCCTTAATTACATATTTCGCAATACGATACTACAAAAAAAAATCCTAGCTGTACTGATATGCTTACTGCAGTCTTCGTAAAACTGCCAAGACTTAATTCAGATGCGATATTTAATTTATTACGAAATTGAATCAACTGATAACAAGTAATCCAGGAAAAGATTCTGGAGAATATTTCAAAATTGTTAGACAGGAAAAGTGTTTTGACCCAACCCTTAACAAAGACAACCTTAGTGTAGTGTTCTCCTCATTGCTATTTCAAAAAGATTTCCTTTCGAATATTAACCGACCTTTACGATTTATTGGTGAAGCCTACCGGTAAATGTCTTCCTGAATGACAGTTATTAATGATATTTTGTAGAACATCGAATGACAGTGAGTTTGGTGAAGTGCCGTGTCGTGCTTGATGCCTAAAATATTTAATATAGATTTGAACTACTGATTAGATTCAGCTCATTCTACATTATTCTCAAGTAGGTGAAAATTAATTGTGTAGGACGAGTTTGATTAGATCCTGTCAAGTTGCCCAATTCTAGGTCCGCGTGCCTGTAAGAGGTCCATGTGGTGTGTGTGTGTTAGGTGGAAGGAACCCTAACCACGAGTGCAAAGTTTTATTTATCCTCTGTCTCAATCATGTTTTGCAATTAATTCGTACTCCAAAGGTCAACTGTTCTGTCGTGGGAGGATTGTCCATCCATCAGTTTACTATCACGACCTATTCAGGTGAAACTATTTCCGTATATATTTTCGCCCTTCCACTGACCGGCTTTTTCACGAAGTTAGGTTGTAAAAGAATGTTACGTGAGTGGATTGATATTAACGTACTAAACGAGCTGCTGAGCTTCTAAGGACGGGACCTACTGTTTTTGGCAGAGCGGGCTCCGAAGCACAGCGTTCAATGCACCCCGGCAGCATTTCAAGCATCTGTTACCTAACTATACTTAGTACAACCTGTTCCAGAAAATGTTGAGTTTACTTAAACGTTGCCTACCCTGCATTTTTGACTTCTTGAATTTATTTCTTTTATAGTCCGCTAGGCAACTTTGGCTCAGGCCGGATTAATGATGACGGGAGAATTAGTGGAATAAATAAAGTGCGAGGAAACGGAAGAACTCCATGAAAACCCACGCACACGATGTTTGCCCACCACAAAGGCTACATGGCACAAGCAGGGATTGAACTGAAGACCCCAAGTACCAGAGATTAGCGCTCTATCAAGGAATCACCGCAGACCTTTTGGCGTCTTACCTCAAAATTGTGTGTGGCTGGAAGTCAGATTCTGAATTCTCTGTTCTGGAACATAACAATGTGCACCGCGTATAGTAAAATAAAAACATCTAACCCATCATAGCTCACCGTCGCTCGCTCCACCGAAGACTGTGGGTGTTGTATCAAAATATGAAATTATATTATCTATTTCACTACAAGCCCGGACATAATGTCGAGTAAGCGTCAGAGAGTCAGTTGACGAATACCGTCAAATTTCGCTCGGCGCAGGGAAATTTAACACCTAGAAGTCTCATTTTGCTACTTGGAATGAGAATATTTGGACAAAATTTACTTTATGGCCAGGACCTCCAGCCACCTACTGAGCCATATGTACGCTCTATTCCACTCGTTACGTGGTCAGTAATAATCACAGACACTTCCATAAACATGTAACGACGGCCAGTAATCGACTAAGTGTTACGAAAACCCATGTGTCAGTATTATTTCGATAGATACACATTGACTTGATAAACCCCGATGGCTTCTGCGGATGAATACAAATGGCGGCAAATACGAACTCGATTACATCAACATAAACTTGGTTTTGGTGGCTCATATCTACTGTTAAAATTACTTTGTAATATGGGTTAGCTTACGTTAGGAAAATTTTTTTTTGTCATTATACGCGATGCAGAACCCGTACATGACGTCAACCTCCACTCACGCCGTTATCGCGGACCAAGTTAAATAGTTCCACCTGATCGTTGCTTAATTTCTCAGTGTCAGACCTTTCCGAACAGTTCGCATACATGAAAGTGTGAAATAATAATTATCGAGCGTTAGGAACATGGGACTATTTAGATTCATGCGCGTAGTGGGGGCAAGCACATGCAAGTCTTTAAATAGCCATGTTCATCGCGTATAATAAAAATAAAATATCGAACCTGACTTTAACCAACCCTCTTTGGTGGTTCGAGAAACGGCCCATGTATTTTTTGGCAAAATACGTACCATTCACAAAACGACAAGTCGCAATAGTATTCTTCCCCATGCTACCATGTATATTATGCGTTGACTATCTCGGGTGCAGTTTCGAATTTTGTGGACTCTTTTTGCAAAATTTACAGAACGAATAAGATATTTATGCGACTTGCAAACTTTAGTTGAACGTTAAAGTGAAGGCGAAACGTACATATTATTATTAGCGATAATTAATGCTGTGAATTGGGAACTACATTCCAGGGCCGTAGGGCGAAGGGAGCGGGAGAGTGATGTGCAACACGTATAATAAAAAAAAAACTGACTTTAACTCGTTCGCTCGCTCGACATACCGTCCTTGTTTGTCTGTGGAAAAATACGAGCAAGTTACTTTAATTTTCCTCCTACGTTTGTTTACAGTAAGTTAGGTTAGGTCAGGTTTCGTTCGGTTAGCACACACCTTCCGTAGTTGGATACCGTATACCGAACTTAACCTCATTCGGAACAAGAAGTGTCACAATTAGAATTCCTCCACATGGCTCCATGATTAACAAGAGTGCGTATATAACGAAATAATAACAACATATGGATTTTCGTAACACTTATTGGATTGCTGAGTGTCACTAGGTGTTTTATAGAAGTGTCTGTAACCGGAAATAAATAAAAACTAACAAGAATTGAAAAGAGTTTTTAATAAAGCAATATAAAGTCTATTTTCGAATCTCCACGAACTACGAAACCGCAGCCATCATCTCGAGTGCATATTTAACGAAATAACGACGCATAGATTTTCGAAACACATTTTGGATTGCCGGTTGTGTCTAGGTTTTTATAGAAATGTCTGTAATAATTATTTACAGTGGTATAGTGTACACATGGTTCAATAGCTGGCGAAAGCTGCAGGACATAAAGTAAAGTTGGTCCATGTTGAAGTCAGCAAATGACGCGTTAAAACCTTTGTCCATTGGTGTACAAAAATTAAAAACAGGTACATTTTGGATTGCCGGTTGTGTCTAGGTTTTTATAGAAATGTCCGTAATAATTATTTACAGTGGTATAGTGTACATATGGTTCAATACCTGGCGAAAGTTGCAGGACATAAAGAAAGTTGATCCATGTCGAAGTCAACGAATGACGCGTTAAAACCTTTGTCCACTGGTGTACAAAAATTAGAAACAGGTACGGCTTCAAGTGCGTTTCGTAAAGTACTCAATCAAAGAAACTGGGAAAATTACGAAATTTTATGTGGAAGTTCGAATACAAGGATAATTACTCAGCTGCACTTGAAATGAACTGAATTCTTATTCTTATTAAAAATCAACTGACCCTTTTGGGGCGGGGGGAATTTCTTTTCTAAGAAATATTCCCACCTTAAGTGAATCGGAACTAAATTTATTTCGTATTTGAAGTCTTTTCCCCGGAATTTCCTTGGGTCCACAATGTTAATGTTTACCACACCTTCATTTGTTTATTCGCTGCGTTGTCCAATTTACGTTGGGTACGACAGAGTGAGAGAAAAATAAGTGTGATTCGCACACTTTCGATCTGCTCTGTTTAGAAACGGCGCTTTTCTTAAACTGCGTTGTTGCATATTGCTCTGTTTCGGCACTGGCGCTTTGTAGTACACACTGTTACGGCCAACGGTATTTTGTCGCTTGCTCTGTTCTGGGCGACGCTGTTTTGCCGCACTCTGTTTTGGCAAAGCTGTTCTGTCATGTAATCCGTGAATCTAGAAGCGATCCTCCAAGCTTCTCCTCCATTGATTCCAGCTCCCTCTATTTCTTGATATCAGCTAAATCGGGCGTTTTGGTGTGGAGTTGGCTGTCGTCTGCCACTGTTTGACATGGCGATTAAAATAGTAAATACGGCGGAAGTCGAAGAGCGTCTCGCGCTAGAAATTTGAGAGAGGAAAATGTAAAGATACATGACCGCACCTAACCTTACCTAACCTCCACTTTCCCATGGTCACTAATTTCAGATAATGTACGAAAAATGTAGAAAAGCAATTATTAATAATAAATTCGAGCATATGAAAATATATTTCGAAAAAAAAAGAAAAAGTGTTGACCCAAGATAGGTTTGAACCCGGGACCTTTCACTCAAGAAGCGAACGTCTTGACCATTCGGCCAAGAAGCCGTGCTAGGAAATCTCGGTTTCGTCGTTGTATTTACAGTGGGTAGCCTCAGAGTCTGTCAGTATGACGTCGTAGGTGACGACGACTTCCGTCGTGTTTACTATCTTAATCATCACTACACTGTTTGTCACACTTGTTTTGATTACATAAATACACACATGTTTGTTCTATCAATACCGTTGGTGTACTTGCATAATATACACGTGTCTGTGAACACACGGGATATTAGAATGTAGACTTCACCTTATGTCTGAATTACTTCATTTTGTAATGATTTTCATATAACAGTAATTGCATTAAAAGTCAATACAGTTTATTCTGCCATCTGGTAATCTCCCTGACATATATTTTACAGTCCAACATACCCGCATGGCATCCGTCAACTGTTAATATATCCCTAACACCTCGACATTGCTTCAACGACGATAATTCGTTTTTACATATGAAAGTAAACTCTCCAGCACTGGTAACACAAAGTATAAAACTCTCTGATAATCGTAGTCAAACAATACGATTGTAGATTAGCTCAAAATTATCGATTTCCTTAGTTTCCGTAAAGTTAATTTGCTTTCTGCTACGTTTGTTTCGATTAGTCTCCAAATGTCCAATCTCAAATCCTTCAAGTTTCATTTAATTTTGATATCATACGGTTGACAAGATGTGAATACAAAATGAGCTACAGGTAATAGTAGTTATCATGACATATTTTTTTCTTTTAAAACAGAAAACAACAGCTTTATTATCTGACAAAATCAGCAAAGGTTTTGGAAACAATAATACCAAGGCAGATTCAGCTGCCAAAAATTCCATGACAAAGAAGGGATAATCTTGATCAAATGCATAAACAAAAGTAAACTTATCCTCTGTTCAGCTTACCTGCCGCAAATTTCGAAGAAAATAATATTCACAATCTCATAGATGTATTAGAACAGGAGGAATGGGATCTTAAAGGAAAGGAAGCTCATAATGTTGATAATGCATGTAATATATTCGTGGAAAAATTTAAGTTGCTATTCGAATCTTGATTTCCTGTGACTACGAAAAAGATATCACAGAACAATAATAAGCAATGGATAACAAGCGGTATAAAGGTCTCAAGTTGTACGTTAAAACTGTTATATCAAAAAAGCATTAAGAATAATAATCAACAGTTCAGAGATTCCTATAAAATATATAAGAAGATATACAAAATTGTCCTTAAGACAGCAAAGAAAATGTACTATCGGAATTTAATTACAACAGCAGAAAACAAAAGCAAACCAACATATCAAATAGTTAACAATGAAACTCGAAATAGAAAAAAAGGCATTTGACAACGTGGTGTTGACGTCACAAAAAACAAAAGCACTAGTTAATGATCCTTCAAAAGTAGCTGAAGAATTTAACTCGTTTTTCTGTAACATTGATACCACGCATCCTACGACTTCAAGAAACCACGTTCAGTTTCCTCTAAAAACAACATTATCTAAAATTCTTTATTTCTTGCACCTACGACAGTTAATGAGGTTCTTGGAGTCATAAACTTAAAAAACAAGAAGTCTAGTGGCTACGATGAAATTCCAACAGTCATAGTAAAGCGTTGTGCTCACGTAATTACCCGGCAAATTGCAAATTTAATAGATTTAACATTTAATCAAGGTAAATTCCCTGACTGTCTAAACGGAACTATTGTAAAACCACTTTAAAAAAGGTATCAAAAAGAATATTAAAATCAAAAGACCAATTGCACTCACTTCCGTTTTCAAAAGTACTTGAATCCATCATGTACATTAGATTAAGAAGTCATCTAGAATATAACAACATACTTTTCAATTCACAACATTATTATTTATTATTTCTAATCTATATTAAGGATCTACCCGAAAAGTTAACAACGGGAAGAGCCACTCTCTATGCTGATGATACAATAGTGAAATACAATAGAACATTAAAGTAACGTTATCTTAACTCACAGATTGGTTCAATATTAATAAACTTAATTTAAATCCAGAAAAAATGCATACACTTCCACCCGCACCAATTAAATATCCAATCTCCACCGATAATCAACATAATAAGCACCGAAATCGAATTTTCTACTTCGACAAAATTCCTTGGGATTGTTGTGGATAACGAATTAAAATGGGATAAACATGCAGTTCACCTGGCAATAAACTTTATTTGGTTATCTTTCAGATACGAATCCTAACTACTATTCTCGACAAACCTAGTTTAGTATCTATATAACATGCACTTTTTCACTCTCTGCTATGTATGGAATAGCATTTTGGTGTACCAAAAAGAACATACGCAAAATATTAAACAGTTGAGCATAATGACTGTACCATGAGTATATATTTATGAAGTACTATGTCTAATACACAGTAATAAAGATAAAATCAAACATAATGATGTAAAGGATGCTTATCATACGAGGCAAATTCAGATCTAGCTATTCCATACCACAGTACATCTAAGTACGCCAGTTCATTTATATACATAGGGATTAAACTGTACAACAAACTTCCTAATTGGATAAAAAAAATATCCAACTATTGCACATTTAAACAATTACTAAAGATACTTCTAACTAGGAACTCTTATTACAGTGTAGAAGAGTTCTTGGAAGAACCACACTTACAAAGCTGTTAAACAATATTGAACATTTTGTAATTATAATGTATATATCTGATTTATTTGCTTTAGTTTTTACTTCATATTATGTTACTGTATGATTCAATTATTGTCATAATATCATTGTTATAATTTCGCTATCATAATATGTTATTTCTTATTCAGTTTTACTGTCTGATATTCAGCATTTGCTGTAATTTGGGTGTCATATCGTATTGTGTTATTCATTTTTCTTTCGTGTTTAATGGTTGTTGTAATTATCCTATATCTATTGTTTCATTCGTTTCATTGTGTTATGTTAAATTCTTGTTGTAACTTCGTTATCACTTTGTTTGTATTATTCATTTTTACTGCTATTTTCAATATTTGATGTCATGATCATTGTATTATACCAGTATTTGTATTATTGACATGTTTCATACCGCTGTGCCCTATAGCACTTATGTGGTTGCCGGAAAGCAATAAAATCAATCAATCAATCAAAATCGTAATTGAGAACAATAATGAAATAATAACGCTGATGATTATAAAGAATAACAATAAATACAAATAAATACACATCCTTAAGATTATACTGGTAGTAGAATAACAGTAGAGGTAATATTCGCATCACCCATTATGCAATTCATATCAACGGTGTTCCTTTAGTATGTCATCCTGGCAAAGCAAACATTGATTCAACCTAATCAAGCCCAACCTATTATAACCATATATAACTTAGATAGCGTAAGCTATCATATCAACATTCTTAATAATTTTACAGGCTTCGCGCGTATACGACATTCCAAACACAATCTTAAATGAGCAAAAACGAAACAATAAATGAAGAACTACTAACGTAGTGAGCGTTGTTCCCTTGTTTTTCTCAGAAGGATGAAAAAGATTTTTTGCAGATGTGGTATTTGGTAGTGATATCAGCACGTTTCGCTGTTTTCTGGGGCAGGGAAGGAAGCGGCAAGGTCTATTGACCCCACCCCTACGATCACCCTCAACTCCATAACAGCGAGCATGGCAATAGGTCAAAAGACCTTGAGGTAGTGGAATCATAAAAACAAACTGCAACACCACAACAGATAACTCACTAACAACAACAATCGTCACCACCACACGGTACAAGACAGAAAAATGTATTAATGCGACTGGAATAGAAATACTTAAGCAACAATCACTGTCGGAAAGTTTTTTTTATGTTCTTTTCAAAAAAGACACCCGAGTTTTAAAAAATTAAGCAAGAAAAACAATTTATAGAAAATATAAGTGAAATAATATTTAGGGGCTTAAGGGGCTCAGCCCCCCGGTTCAGTGCCTCTGCATCTTTATGTGGTTATAAGGCTATTCTAGTGTTATATGTTATGCAGCAGGAAACAGAAGAGGGTTTGGAAGACCCTTCCTCATAATATGGTGCCATTTTGTTCAAACTCAAATTCACCCATTATTTTAGTACACTTTACGAATGATTGCATAAGCACATTTCTGACAGATGGTACTAAAACGAGAATTTGAATAACATATTTGTTGTAATTTTTGTGCTAATGTTTTGTGCTAATTATTTACATTGTGTCTTCTCATTTTGATTCAGAAAAGATATCATAGTTACAAGGAATAAAACAAGGATATAGCCACAAAAAAGGGGATTTATACTGTAATGAAATCGATACTAATTCTGTCGGTTCGATAAAGTGTAGATTTTTATTAACGTACATTTTAAAATCAAACTGCAAGATTCTCTCTATGTATATATACACATCATTCTATTTTCAATTCACCTTTCCCGAAATTTCTAATCTAACATACATTCGTCACTATATTTATTTCTTTATTATAAGTTTGCACGGATACAGCAAACGCCATTTTACACCATTCTTATAACAAAGTGAAATAAAAATAATAACAACAAAGAATTATACAATACGAAACTTTGACTGAGGTAGAAATCTGGTGGTAAAGGAAGAGTATTGTAAAAATGTTATAATCTGTATACAAGAGATCGCTGGACAAAAGACAAGCTTGGTTATGGAGGTAGAAATGATGTTGTGAACGTAGATTTCATATCAAAAGATAGAAAAAATTCCACACCATATTATATTGCGCGCACGGCAAAATGTTTCTTGTACGACAAAGCAAATAAATTTATATTTATTTTAAAAATAAATGAAATGCCTGAATAAAGCTCGTGATAGCATAAATAATGTAAAAACATATACTTTTATTATCAAGTCGCTTATACTTGAAATAATTAAACTTTCCCCTTCAATATAAAAACTAACGTGCATCTTAAACAAAAACATAAAAGAAAGATAAGCTAATAAAGCTAATGGGCTCATACACTACAAATGGATGTTTCTTTATGAATCCTTCTCTTTCTAATGCTCACCAATCCTAAAACATTAATGTTAATGCTAACGTTAATAATGGGACCATTAATCTCCGTATCATCAGCCTCATGATACGGAGCTTGAATAGGATTAGAAATTAACCTTTATCCGTCTAACCTCAGAAACCAATAATCAACGAATAACAGAATCCGCATTAAAATATCTTCTTGCACAATCCCTAGTCTCAATATTTCTTCTTCTATCTATTCTAATTTTATCATTCCATAACCATTTACTAACACACATTGGTAACTCCATTATAGTAACCTCCCTTGCACTCAAATTAGGAGCATATTTCTTGTACACTTTTGAATACCGGAAGTAATGGAAGGCATAGATTGAATGAATTGCCTGTTATTAATGCGATGACAAGAGCTAGCTCCACTTATTCTTATGACATACACAATAATTCCTCCTTCCATTATATGCTTCCTCATTCTTTCATCAGTAACAATTGGGGCCATTGGATTGCTCAATCAAATTCCTCTACGAAAAATAATAGCCTTTTCCTCAATCGCCCATACAGGATGGTTTCTAAGAGCTATCTTATGTGACGATACAAGATGATTTTCATATTTCATCCTTTACGCCCTTCTTCTCATCGCAATCACATCACTTCTAGCGAGAACTAAAATTTATTATCTGAATAAAGTTTTTTCATAAAATCGACCCAATTACAAAACTTGCGACCTTTACGAACATCTTGTCATTAGAGACCTCGCCCGTTCTTAGGCTTCCTACCAAAATGAATCATTATTATAAAAATAACTCAAACATTACTTATTATTCCCATCCTAATCATAATTGCAATAGCCCTGATTACCCTGAATTATTACAAACATATTGCATACTCCGCATTTATCCTAACGCATAGAACTCAAACCTGAACGATAACAACCCTCAGCTGAAAATGACAAGAAACGCTCTCATTAACAACTATTCCATCACCTTAATATGACTTTCAATGCTAATTCTTAATTCTAAACTTAAGTGCCTCGACAACAAGACCTTAAGTTAATTAAACCAGTGACCTTCAAAGTCCCCTAAAAAGATCAAGTCTTTAGGTCTTAGTACTACCACAAATCACACTCTCCTAGATTTGCAACCGAGTGTAATATTTATTGACTATAAGACCGTGAATATCTTTGACAAGAGGAACAACTCCATACATAGATTTACAATCTTCTACCTAGTCCTTCAGTCATCCTGTCTTTATTTTCCCCAACACTTGCAATGATGACTATTTTCTACAAATCATAAAGACATTGGTACAATATACCTAATCTTCGGCGCATGATCAGGAATAGTGAGCACTTCTCTCAGACTACTAACCCGAGTTAAATTAGGCCGTCCACAAAGCCTAATTGGTGATGACCAAATTTATAATGTAATTGCAACAGCTCATGCCTTCATTATGATTTTCTTTATAGTGAAACCAATTCTAATTGTCGGCTTTGGAAATTGATTAGTTCCTATAATACTAGGAACCCCAGATATAGCCTTTCCACGTCATAATAATATAATATTCTGACTTTTACCCCCATCACTAACTCTCTTATTAACTGGAAGAATTGCAAAAAATGGTGCG
>JAGDQP010026887.1:0-25470 GCA_022664845.1 Lepisma saccharinum
GTTTAAATGTCATTCAACACAATAGAAGAAAGTTTTCGGTGTTCCTGGCCTGAAGCACTACAGTTTTCAGTGTTGCCAGCCTTCTCTAAATTCAACTTATGCCTTTGTTCATGAAATGCCTTGATTGATATATATCTACACGTGTGCATTGATTTACACTAAATTTGACACATATAATTATTAGATACTGGGTTGGGTCATACAGGTACTACAGGCGCCGTAGTTTGTCAAATGATTGAAAACTCTTGACTTCATATTTGTTACCGTGGGAGGTATCCACATTGATTTACTAGTGAGTTAAAAGCTAAAAATTCGAAGGGAATTTTTTTTAAAAAAAGGAAAGAAAGAAAATAAATAAAAAATGGAAGAATTGGTTCTTTTCCACGAGTAAAGAAAATCTGCTTTTATGGACGATTTTTTCACGAATACTCACTACTTAGCACACCTTATGAATTTCTTGTTTAGTTTATTAAAATTGTATGTTCTTATTTTTAAAAATGTATTAATATAACGACCTTTCTACGTACATTACGAGTGTAATATACCACGTTACCGCCTTGGTACACGAAAGAAAAGTTCCGCCCACTTATAACTTTTAGGCATCTTTCGCTTAGACCGAGGAACCTCAAATAATGCCAGAAACTGTATTAAGGGCTTTTCCATAAAGTTTATTTAAGAACTAACATTTTAACTAATTCATTGATCATCAAAGAATATCACGGAACCCGTAATAGTGAAAAAAAGAAATAAAAATCTTTTGTTTCCAAGTAGCACGAAAAATTTAAGAATGTTTTTTTTTTTAATCCCTATGATTTACATAATCATTACTATGGTTTTACATGTGCATTACGTTGGGACGGTTCATGTGGGTACGTCCGGCGCCGTAGTGTCAGTGTTGACAATCAATTTCCAATCAATTTCAGAAAATAAAATTTTGATTGTTTCAATATCGTTTGAATGAATTAGGACCAAACTTTGTATTTATATAGTGAGACGTTTCATCGAGGTACTCCAGGTCCACAGTTGACAGTGATGTCAATCAATTATAAAAATTAAATATTTACTTCTTCCATTGAGTTCATGGTATCCACTCCTAGCTTTAAGTATCCACATTCGACACAATCGAAACATACTTTGGCTGTTCCCTGTAACCAAGTACCCAGTTTTCAGCGTTAGCGCCCTATTTTATTATTATTATTTTTTATTGTCTCCATATTGTTACGTGCCAATAGCTATTCCTTTACTTTCAAATAAAGCGCGAGGGGAGCCATGGGACGTGGCTACGTTATGATATGCTTTAAATAGTAGTTTTCAGAGCAACAGACTCATTAGAAGAAACCTATACGTTGTTGCTTGTTTAGAAGAGTATTAATTATGCAACTCTTTTGAAATATGCACATAATAAAAATATTTGTCTTATATTGTCTCTATCTGTGGACTATATATGTTCATGCGCGAGCCTTGGAGCCCATAGCATGAAGGAGCAAGGCCAATGTTTTATAGTTAAACACAGTGTACTACTGGGGTTGCGGTAGTTCAATTGGTAGAGCGCTCACCTCTAGCGCTAGGGGTAGTAGGATCGATCCCTACTCATATCATGTGGATTTTGTGAGGTAGAATTACAGTGTGCGTGGGTTAACTCGGGGTTCTCCCGTTTCCTCCCACTTTCATTTCACAAATTCATCTCATCATGCATTCGACCTGAGGCAAAGTTCCCTAAAGGCCTTAAAAATTAATTAAATTTCAAAAACAATGCACTAGTAAACCGAAACATATATCACGTCCCTTGAATAGAATCAGGTTATATCCCGTGATTTTGAGCTAAATATAATTAATTTTTGCGGACTGCAATTTTCATAAAAAAATAGATAGCGTCCTTGAATAATAACATAATTAGAAATTAATGGATTGTATATAAAGGATGAGAGCATACTTCGGTAAGAATTCATAGTTTTTCACTTTATAGTAATGATGTTTTTGAGGATGTATTATCTCTAGGAACTTGAATTATTCCTATAGTTCAAAATATGTCTTCAGTTTCCTGGAGGTTTATTAGTATTTTAATACAAACTGAACCAAATAACTTCAGCCCATATAGCTTTAGTTAAATACTTATGTTTGTAGATTGACGACATAGGAAGTGTGGCAATATGGCAGTTAATGTATTTATAAATAATCCCATCATTTTGTCTCTTAAGTCTGCAGGAAACAAAGCAAAGCAAATTGGGATGAATGTATGAAAGCTTAAATCCAATCCTGCTGATTACATTGATTATCTGCAGCGTGCTGCACGAAATTACTTATTGTGTGAAAAAACGACATTAAAACATGAAAAGGAACAAAAGACATTAAAAAAAAACTTCACAGAAACAAACAAGCTTTCTTACAACACAATGAACCACTTGCATCCCTACCAAGGATCTAACCTGGAACGGTTTGCGCTCACATAATTTATTTCCAGAAGATTGGCAGAAACCGTGATATTGAATCGTTACCAGTAAAATAAAAAATAGAACTGCTAACTGCTGCTTGTGGGAGATGGTCTGATTTTATTTGTCACTTAAGACATAATGAAATTTAAGTCCCGAATCGTTACTTAATTTCTTACTATTGAAATTTCGCCAGCACTAAATGAATTAATACTCTATATTTCGTTTATATTACAAGATACCAAATATTACTGCCGCTTTCCAAAATCCAGGGAAAGCCAAATGCGCCCTCTCGCTCATGCCTGGGAGCATTTGATAAAACGATTTGCGAAATAACTCATCTACGAGGGACACCTGTTAAGAAGAAGATTTATAGATATGGTTGCAATATTTTAGAATCACTGAATGTGCTTTTGAAATTAATTTTTGGCCTTTAGGTCTCTAAGACTAAGGCCGGGATAAGAGAGAAGAAAGGATGCTGGGAAAAGTCGGTTAGTGCATAATTTGAATGCACTATCCTGGTATTTGCCCGATGTGACTGAGGATATCAGGATAGTTGACTGCTGAGATTATGCCAAGACTTTTCAAATGCTAAGCCAACGCCTCGACAAAATAATGTCCCTGAGACAAACACGTTCCATAGACGAGTGCTGTTTACACGGAAAACGTTAAAACTATGGATAACTTAAAGAACTAAAAATCAAAAACCGAATATTAATTTAAAAAGTATCTTCCTCATTCACAGTTAACACTTACTGCGAGAGAATTGGACATGCGGAGTTTAATCAGAAAGTCTGAGGACATGGGTATTATAGATGGGTTCAATTTATTTAAATACAGGATAATTCTTTGATAACGACATGGGTTATCGTGATAACTCACCTATAGCGTTATATTTTTAGTAGTGCCAACATATTCCTAATAATTATTGTTTTTTTTAACCTCGCATAAAGCGACAAACATAAATGCATCAACCTCGTCATTTAAAACCTCAGTTTTAAATACGGTTTCCCAGCAAACTGTTTGTCTCGTCTCTTCGAGGCTATCTTTTCTGGAGGTTCCTCATTTAAAGGGCAAATCGCTTCGTCATAAATCATTATTTCAAACCACTGTTCAGTTGCGGAAGAAAGAAAACACATATTTTCAAACTCTAAATGAAAGAAATTAACTTTCCTTCTCCCTTTCTCTCTCCTTCACAGAGCATTTCTTCTTATTTTTATACAGCCTACTTGGGTTTCACTATGAGGACCTGGACAGAGAAGGGCGCCTGAAGTAAGGCAGCACGGAAACAAAGTCACAGGGAACGTGCACCACTAATGAGAGGGTTGCGGCAAGTTAAAGATAACGAATAGTGTTTTTCAAATCTATTGCTGATTGACCTTGAGAACCCAAAGCTGTGTACAGAGTTTCCTTACCATCCCCATTCTGTCAATGACCTTCGGAAACTGTTACAGGGAAACTCCACACAATATCGTCAGAAAGGTTCAGCATAGCTAGAAAAAAGAAAAGTTTTTAATTTGGAAGAAACAGTTGAAGTAATATCTGAATTTGAGAACGGAAGATGCAAAGCTAATTTTTGTCATGAGTTTAGTCAGATTGATTTTAGTGTTCTGTGGAATTTAATACAGTAGTCTATTTTACGTTATGTTATTTTTTACCATGTCACACGGCTGTAATTACACGGTTGTATACATTATGTTGTATAACCACTTTGGACCGTTAATGCCAGGTTTTCAAGTGAGTACAATTTCATCAAGGCCTAACTAAGTTTGTTATGCATCATTTTCCATTTTACTCGACTGATAGCATAAAACTCATTTACAAGGACGCTCGTTTATTTTTCAGGTCCCTTGGATGTCGTTGTAACCGAGCTCTACTGTACATCCACTTTCATGATTAACAAATCACGGGTTATGTGATTATTGTCACGGTTTCTGGAACGTCCTAGAGAGGTATGCAGAACCCAGTCTTCCTGGAGACCATCCCGTTTGAAGTTTCTGAGGGTTTTTCTATTTTCAGGAGCCGAAAGTCGAGATAGTGCCTACACTAATGTCCTGACTGCTACCAACCCAATCTTTGACTTCCGAAGTGTGGTCGGCGAGCGAACTCATCCCTTACATAAGGCACTTATATCACAGTTGTGTCTGTTCTACTCAGAAAATAAAAATATATTACGACATTCTGCTGGAAGAATTGAAGAAATCCTTAAAAAAAAAAAAAAAAACGGGTTGAACCTACACAAGGAGAAGGTTGAAATTGGTGAAAATGAGGTAAAAGTATCTTCATAAAGGAATGAAGTGGATTATAATTTACTTTGCATTTCAGGTTTCAGTTCTGAGGTGTGTATGCGTATTTGCTTGCATTTTATTTTCGCCAGTTACCGGTCAGGGAGTAAAATCGTTCCAGTTACTGTAGAAAGAAAGAGCATTGTTTTCAAAGAACTGCCGTCGTTAGATATTTGATATTAGAAAATAATTGGCGCATGTAAGTTATTGAATATTAATAACGGATCAACTTCCAAGTTTCGCCAATTTAAATAGACCGTCTAATTCTTAGTATTTCATGACAAACATGATTATGAAGGATTTTATGCCCAGATGCAAGTCTATGACAGAAACGTCACGGATACAGGGAACCGAAGGTGGTTTCCCATTACCTTATATGAAAATACGTTCTAAGGAATGGACTTATTTAAGGCGTGCCCTAAACCAAGGGTGTTTAAGCCGGCCATCGAAATCGGGCTCCCGAATTACAAGGAAGCAAGACTCCTTCCCAGATAAACTGCTCAAAGCTACTCGCTTAAAAACGAAAAGAACGTCTCCTTCATTGGGTAGTTCGGATGTTGGAACCCAATCGTCCGTTGAATAGCAGAATTTAAGGAATGTGTTTACCAGCAAACTCTGTTTACGTTATCCTAGCCAAACTGTTAAATTTATATGAGGTTTATCTGCAAAAGGGTTTTGGATATTGTTCGTGATCCGTCATCCATAATTTACACCTAATCCAGAATTTATCTAATATTATCCGTAGCCCTAATATTATCCGACATCTGAATATCTGTCATCCTCATATTATCTGTCTTCCGAATATCTGTCATCCGCATATTATCAGTCTTCCGAATAACTATCATCAAAATATTATCCGTCTTTCGAATATCTGTCATCCGCATATTATCCGCCATCCGGATATTACTCGTGATCCGGATTTCCTCCATCCGGATATTATCCGTTATCCGTATTATCCGTATTTTCCAAAACGGATACCGGATAATGTGTTATCCGGATTTCCTGGCCATCACTACGTGATGCCTGTATACAATATGCTATCTCAGATTTCTACTCTAATACATATTAAATGTTATTTTCGTTTAAATGTAGAAATAAGATCACTTTTTTCAACACTAGAGTGTTACAATAATATTTTGGTATGTGATGGCGTATGAAGCATACTATTACTACATACCTTTTTAATGTTAGATACACTTGCAACATGCCAAATATCTCTAACGAAACTTTTCTACATTGCAACGTAAAATTTAATATTTGCAAGCAGCACATCCGTTTATTTCATAGTCAGGTAAGATATAATCGGCACGGATACTAGACATTTAGGCAATCAACATTATCCAAACCTATATTTGCAGTTAAAGTACAAGGACACTGTTACCGTCAGTTTCCTTCCGCGTATTTCTAAATGTTCCATTATAGCTTTCTTGTATTTTCTCAAGGTCGAAATGCAAACGGTCCACACACCATTCTTTCTGAAGTTAGACAGTTCAAAGGATATTTCCTCTTGTGGTAGAGGTCAACACAATTAAATGGGTACGTTAGTGAGAGCATTTCAGATTTGACAATTACAAAACCAGTTATAAACTCCAGCTTGAAATGGGAGTTAAAACTAATGCAGTGGATTGAAAAGTATGACAGGCATTCATTGGAGATGTGGTAAATGAAAGAACAGTACAGTTGATTTTTAAGAAATTTTAGAACTTTGGTGAATCACCATGCAGGGATTGAAAAGGACAGTAATCAAATACATTAAAATTCGAAGCAGTATTCAATTGCAGCATGTATATACACAAATAACATCTGTACATATTTGGAAAACGCCAGAAAGAGACCCAACTTGTCGCGACATCCGGAACCTAAATATTACTAAAGTCAACCATGACTGCATTATCCAACTTGATTGGGAAACAGTAGCACTTGATTGGGAGTAATCACCAATATTCTCTTCGATTTGGAATTTGGATTATAATTAGCTGCATTCGTTAGACAGAGATCTGTGGCGGCGACGATGCAATGACATACGCTTAACGACTTCTTTGATTCACATTTCACTTTGTTCCACCACCGTGATATCCATAGTCTACCCAAGTGTTGCTAACCTATACCTACTACTGATGGGGAATGTATCTGATTTTCCACATTGTCTTCATGTTATCGCGTTGCTGTTTGTTGGGTCAAAACGTGACTTGCATTTACCGTTTGAGTTATATATTCAATCATAAGAATAAAAATTTAGTTTCTTTTTAACTGTTCTTTACAGAAACAAGTGAAAACTATTATGTTTCCGTTGTAGGAAAATATTATGTGTAATTTTAAAATAATTATTCCAGAACTTTATTTATATTTTTATCATTTTAGTGTATTTAAAAAGGAGTTAGTTTATTCGTAGTTCATTTTTACGAATAAACCAGCAACATGACTATATAATCCGTAGATAATATAATGAGCACAGAGTTAAATTGATGGAATAATGTTCTACGTTGGTACGTTTAATGTAGCAGAGACGATCCATCAACAACGATTGTTGATAGGTATAATAGCTTTTCCGTTTCGTTTGTTTGGATATTATTCTATTAGCTAGCAGGGGTATAATTGGTACTTCCGTATTTACCGGAGTAGTGGTAGATCTCGCAAATATTTGTTGTACTGACTCTGGTACTATCAAGACGTTAAAATAAAATAAGCTGCTGGTACTATTTCTGGTCGGTTGCTAGAAGCCAGGAAGTTGTATATTCAAATTAAGGTACAAAAACTTTCAGCAGTTGTTCAGTCTCAACAGAAATAGTTTAGATACGCATATTTACGTTTTCCGCCTTGTGTGGTCAACTCTTACATTCATTTTTTAAAACCATTTGCTGCTACCGTCTCTAAGGTCGCCTCTTCCATTGCAACCTTGAACATGAAAATGGTGGATACAAAGAAGCATTGCACTCATACAAACGAGAGGAATGTCTTAAATGGGCCACAGAAAGTAAAGTTTTCTAAAGTTTTCTTAAGCGTTCGCAACTCCTCCGGTTTAAAGGGTCATAATTTTTCTTACAATTAATAGCCACACCGAAGCCCTGACTACTGCCAACAAAAAGGGAAAAAACTATTTTATTAGAAACAGGTGTAAACAGTATGTGGAAGATTAGGAATTTGGAAATGATCTTGGAGTAGGAAACGGGATCATAATACTCTATTCCTTTGTTGCTAACCGAGGACTATTGGAAATTTCTATCATAACTATGTATTTAGTTGGGATTTATTAACACTGTACTGACAAATTGCACGCACGTTCACTTTTGACCCAAGAACAGCTCCTGGCGCTAATGAAAGACAGAGTTATTCATATGAGCTACAGACAGAATACTGTGCATTTCATTGTGTCATGTGGTCAGGTGGGTATCTATGAGAGACGGTGTGAACAGAGATATGTCATGATGGTTCGGGTTGAGAATCTGCACTAAAGTGCTGACTAACACAGTAAGATTAAGTGAGGATTGTCGAGTTTCTTATAGAATGGTAAAGGTATGGCAAACAAAGGACTGCCCATACGTTAAAGCTGAGCGAAGAAATGCTTTATAAGTATTTAAAATTGTTTTGGTGCTAAACTACAGGTGGATCCGATCAGTCTCTTTAATATATTTAGACTATTATAGATTTTGCTGATAAGTAATTTCAAATGAAGTGTCCAGGTTAGACGATAGTCAAACTGTGTGTCAACCCAAAGTATTTGAGACTATGTGACATCCGGCTTGGAGTGCTTTGTACAATGAGTGAATTTAATATATGAAATACAAAGACGACAAAATAGGCCTCCCAACATACACGAAAATTTCGCATAGTCAATTTGGACAGGACCGAGACATGTTCTGCCTCATCTCTCCTTCCAACTTACACACACCACGGTATAAGCTCTCGCCACCCGACAACTTCCTCTCCTTACTTTAGCGTGGACGATCTGTGATGTTACTTTGATGTCAGGAGTTTCTGCCTCAAGCAGATAGAACATTGCATTAGTGCGGGTGTCATTAGTGCTGATAGTCAAGCTAAAACAAATTAATGTGTTATGTTTAGGTTTACTTAAGGAATCGCGAATTCATTTAGTGTTTAAAAAAGTGTTGTGTATTTGCTCGTTTTAGGAGTGTGTTTCAACAGAAGTAAGTGGGTTTAGGACAACCTGCTGTGAGTTACTTGATGTGTCATCAACGTTTGAAAAATAAGGAAAAGGTAAAAAACAATCTCCCTTCCTTAAAGTCACCTTAAAATAATCAAGAGTGAGGGAATGCATGAGAGCTTCAGCTTATTCTTTCATAACATAATTTAGAAACTAAAAGATAATCAAATTTATTCAAACTTATAGTCCAAGCTGATAAAACTTGAGTATTTATGTAATAGCATATATATATATGGTACATTAAATCATTCAAAGAGTTATAACGCAGCTTCCTAGTACTCAGAAATATTTGAAACCAAAAAATATCCTACCAAAATCCATGTTCGGAATCATATCGTGATACTGCTGAAAGCAAGAGTGTCTCGAGAATACCTCTACGGATTGACAACTTCAAAATTTTAAATGAAATCATTGCTGATTTTTGCTCCTGTTGAAACTAGCAGTAAATTTAGAATAACTTTTATGGCAAACCCTTTCGATAGCTCATACAGTTTTGTCATTTCTTGGATGCTTAATTGAAAACTAATATTTAATAAAGTTTAGAAAGTAAAGTGAATTACTAAATTGGATATGTGGAATCAAAGATAACGTATTCGAAAAAGGAAGATTCGTTGAAATATGGGAACGGTCGAGCAACCTGAATACATTAGATAGAAACTATATTTGATTATGATTTTCTTGAAACAGATATGAAATTTTAAGAAGCTTTCAGAAGCATCACCACGTGATTCCACGCATGCACTTTGGTATGAGCATATTTTGTTTCAAAGATTTGTGAGCACTAGAGCTGTGTTACGGCCTTATTACGCTTTTACAGAAACGCCCCGTATACAGAGTTTTTTTTAAATTGCACAGTCACACTTCTGGAGGTGATTCCTCACATTAAAACAGGACGTTCTTGCAAGGGATTTTGTGATTCCAAAATATTTCTGAAGTAGAAGAAAGTCGGAATGAGTGTAAGATAATATTACTGTCAATGGATTAAGCGGATTATTACAGAACAAGCACAGAATGACGCAAATTTCGGGTGGTGATTATTTACAATAAGACAAGACAAAAGTTCATTCGAAGAAAATTTGAGGTTTTGGTAGTTCCGGAGCTACAAGAGCTGAAACTTACGGCGGTATGGTCACAAATGTTCAGGTAATGTCTTAGGCCTGATGTATTCCTGACCATCATCAGTGAGAGCATTGTTAAGAACCGTTGTAGCAAGCTACTGAACTTCAAAGGAAGGGACCAAAAGATTCCCGTATCACTCCGTTCAACATATCTTCAAAGACGAACCCATGTACACACGTACCAAGGAGTAAAAATAGTAATGTGTAACGCTGCACACAAGCCTATCCAACAAATATTGGTTTAGTATAGTTTCTGGCTACTATGAATACTGGGACTACTTTGAACCTTAAAAACGGAAGAGAATATACCCATGATCGTAATTACCAAAGCATCAGCCTGGACATTATTGGAATGTTAAATATAAGTGTGGGTGGGGTGACAAGGAAAAGATACTGATACTGTGGTTTGCGGGATTGACGAATACGCAATGCAACTAGAATATTAGGTTAGGCATGAATTTTCACTTTCAATTTGTTGTCTTAAACCACACTAATATGACTTGTTTGCAATTCTAACTATACACACACACACACACACACACACACACACACACTAGATAAACTAAAGTATGTTCCTACATATACTTGGGTGATATAACTGCATAGTATTTACCTTGAAGAAAAAATGTTAATCACAATTTCAAGTACGTTGAGATTATTGTACGGAGTGCTTCTGAACATACTTTACAGAAACTGTAGGTCTCGCTCTTAGAAGCTCGGCAATTTGTTTCGGCCGATCGTAAAAATTCTTCGTAATGATTTTTAGCACTAGTTGTGGTTGCCCTTATCCTCTTCTTCAATATTAGAACTTTTACTAATGCCATCATAATTTCTGTTACTTTGAATGTGAACTTCATTTGCCACTGATGGAGAACAAAAATGATCGTTCGGACGTAGCTGACTAGTTTGTGACACTAGACTCATGCACATTGGGATAAAACCGATAGAAACTACCTATCTTAAGCACCCTTTTTATATTTTATTATTCTATAGTATAGATATACTTCTATTTACATCTCTACCTACCATATTCCTTTACATGTTTGCATTATGATTGTTTTGTATTCAGTAATATTTGTACTATACATTGTTTAATTTATAAATAAAGGGCTCGGAACTAAAGGGCCTGGACATATACCCGCGTTTTGTTAGCTACTGACAGTTGTTCAGATTGCCTCAATAATAAATGTACATAATATGCTACATCAGTTAAATAAGAATAGCTTGATATGGCATCTGTGAAGTGCATAGTTATAAAAAAAAAGCCTCTCTTTCTTCTTTTGGGAAACACTTGGAAACTAGATATCTCATTATTTGTTCCATAGATTAATTTTACAAATAGCTTGTGTGATTCAGTTTCATATTTTATGATATAACCAGATGCTGTTTGTATAATTGCATATCCTTAGCTGATATTCCAACGAAGCCCTCCAGCCACATTTGTCCCATATATCCAATTCACTTATCCCTCTATGAAGCATTATATCCTTTGTAGGCAAAACGTTATGCATTACATTATAAGCTAAATTAAGTAATTGTGGTTAGTTTTTATTTTCTGCCTAATTTGTTCAGATGGTCGACAAGTTTTTTTTTTTGTTTTGTTTTGTTGCTGTACATACGGTACGTGACTTTGAAACTGTTCCGTTATAAAACTATATATATGTTTGCCTGTTCATTGATCTCTGGGAGTTTTAGTCGCCAATGTATATGCTATTTCCCTAAATGATTTGTTGTTTAAATATGACATCAGCCTGAGCCATGTTGAATGTTCAGAGCCTGTTCCAGTTCTATTGTTCTTAAGACTTCTTGTTTAAATTGCACCGACAGTGTGTTCATGTTGGAAAATTAACTGAACGGTTGTATGAAATAGTCATGCTTCTCCTTGTACCTGGATATTCTTTAATTTAAGCCCCTTCGAATATTGATCGTTGACTAGTGCTCCTGTGTGCGTAGTAAATAATTGTGTCACATGAATCTACCTGTATACATTGTTCTAGTTGCATAAATGTTTTGTAACATCGAAAACATTTGTAGAATATGCGTACACTGACTAAGTATATAGATATTTACAAACTTAGAGAGACCTAACAAAGTTTAAAAACAAGCTTTATACTTATGAGATTCCACTAAGATATTATGGGTGAGGTGTTGGGCATTTAGAGCCATTGTCTTGGTGTTGGATATTTAACGCCACATTGGACGAAGCTATAGACCTTTCCCCGGTGAAATACGTCGTATGTATTAAACGTACTTACTGATAATGTGGTTCTACTTCCACTCCTGGTCATTAGGCACAAAATCATCACCATTAAATACCAAATGCTTACACAGTTTATCCAATACATACTAATTTCTATTTGAGAAGAGGAAACAATAGTGTGTTCATTGGACAAGGAAGGCTTGTTGAGGGACTGACTTACGCGTGTGGAACTCTGCAGCTCTTATTCACTTATTCTGCCTTCTATTCCCTCCTTTTCCTCTGCAGAAAACAACAGCATCTGTAACCTCATTTTACGACTTATTTTATTTTTCTTGGTGTGAGCCCTTCTCAATGCATGCAACTGTTTGACATTTTAACACCTTTATTGTCTTCTGTAGGCGCACGTTTTTTTCTCTTACCGCTACCTTTATCGTTAGGTTCTTCTGACGATGCAAAAGAACTTAATTCGCTACCGAAGTTTGTCCGTGTCTCTCCGCTCACCACTTATGTTTTGTAGAAACACTCCGCTTGCCTTCCTATCCGTAGTACTTACAATATTACTGCTACCCAGAACTTGAAATTGATGGATTCTATCTGTAGCACTTAAATAGTCACTATTTCCTGGAGGAAGGAAACCTTTTTGATTAATACTGGCTCCCTCCAATAAATAGTGATGTGCTTGCACTGGCACTTCTATACACTGATCCACTGGCTCTTTTGAAATCGGAACTAACGTCAGTTGATTCACGTGTTGTGTAGACCCCTCTCCCTCCCCTTTCTGTCAATTTCAGTGTTGCCACCAATTTCATCTGACCCTTGTAGCAACACGCTACGAGATGCCAATAAATGCATAAATGCGTGATAATTGAAGACGGGCACCTCTTTGCCACTATTTAAGTTTCCTGTTGATTCCTTTGATGTTTAGATATGTCTCATTCATGTGTACCCTGTGCAAATATACTACGATTATCCACCTATATATTTTAAAGTTTTAAACTGGTATATCATGTGTCACTTCTTTCGTGAGGTTACAGACATAAATTAATCGCTAGCTTGCATTTACCTAATAATGTATTTTCGATATTCTAGACACTACTCCAAATTCCCTGCATTTTTACAACTTCATGCGTTATTTCTGAAGGACAATACACGTGGAGACCGCTGTTGACTCTTGAGCTTACAACGACACTGGTAGCTGAACATATTTAAGTCAGTACAATTAGCCAGCTGACACTAACACCTCTCTAAAGTTCTATCCACTATGTTACGTTTATCTAATTTGAGGTAGATATTCTAATAATATTAATTCTGTTCAATGCTCAGGATCCAAACGTAGATCTCGTCGAATAGCTACATGTAGATTTTCTAAGTGTAATTTCACTTTCAAATCATGTAGATCAATACTATTAGTGACTTAGCAATGCAATGCATTTATGAAACTTAAAACTAGGTATATTTTAAAATGTATGAGTTAAACTACAATTTACACTGTTCGTCAACTCCCACTTGACTCGTCTTATAAAAACTTGGCAGCTGTCTCACACGACCTCCAAGTTCGACCGCCGGGCGAAAATTGGCTACGAGAGCTCCGCTAGACAACATTCAATTCAGATAAGTTCTCGCGCTGCTGCTATTACATAAAGTTTTTCCAGCTTTCTCACTTTCCACGTAGAAGAGTATTTTTATGAACCACACATTTCTTCTCCAATCTCATGCCAATATTTCAATTCTGACTACGGATACTGCCATATCAACTCTATCTTCGCCTCAAAATTATCTTATATACTCACCTATGTTATTTTTTACTGTTAACATCTATAGAAATTCTGTAAAGTTCTAATTACACCTCCGTAGCTTTGGATTTACAATCTCAAAACTGAAAATCCTGACGCCGAAGCCTCTATTCCATCTTGCCCTGTTACTATATATTTCGACTAGATAATGTAGCTTGGCTTGTAATAGGACGCACCCGGGTTCGATTCCTGGTGCCGGTAATGTTGATTGAAGTTTCCTTTCGTTTTACTCCGTCACACCAGCAAGAGTATGAGATGGTAGCTCGAATAAGGCCAGGCGGATTCCCTCTAAACGCTTTTCTCTTTTCTCTTATTGCTAATATATCCAGTGTAATATGGGCGGAATTGGGCTGTATTTGGAGATCATTAAATAAATAAACAATATAAACAATGCACATTACACAAACTTGCAATAGTGACTCACTACAACAGGAATTCTGGCTTTTCCTGCGCTCTTAACCACTCCTTTCGGTACATTCTGTTAGCAGGGGAGACGATTCAAAGTTGAACACATGTACGCGGATTTAACTTCTCTCTCTCTCTCTCTCTCTCTCTCTCTCTCTCTTACACACACACACACACACGCACACACTTGGTACCGGAGTAATTGAACTTGAACGAGATCCTTTCCCGAACTCAATCGTAAGCGCAGACTGTTACTATTGGCCATAATATCTAACTTCATCGTTATTCAGAGTCCCGCGCAAAACCTGGGGACTCACTAGTCAAATCGGTGAAGTTCTCGTTTACTCGCTATATCTTATGCATGATAATGAATTGTGAAGAGTCATGCTCTTCAGCCATCCGAGTATAGCCAGTCACACAATTAAGAGCCCTGAGAAGGCATAGTTACTCCTTCACCAAACATCGTCGGGTTGTCTACTGATTTACTTTAACGAGCGATCATGCAATTGTGCTGACCGGCGAACAGTGTAACCAAAGCCCTCGAACACGGCGACATTAATGCCGTATTAACACTGAGGAAATATTGGTTGGATCTTGATCAGGGACCTATAGGTGTTTTGTAAGCTTCCTATTCAAGTAGTGTACAGCATGTTTAATCTTGATGAAAGCGCTAAAAAACAACTGATTAACTGGTTGCTTATATCACAGTAGCTTTCTTCATAAGTTCGGCTACCGTGAGTTAAATTAATTGATTAATGAGTTCTCTCCATGTACAAAACAAACAGTGTTTCTTCCAGAAGAGGTTATTCGGGGGCTCGTGGAAGCTCATGAAAATTATAAATAATGCAAATTAACTCTAATGTGCTAGAAATTTAAAACGACAATAGATCTTAATGTTGCTTAACAATATGTTATACTTCCATATCTATCCTCACAATAACAGGAACAATATTTATTGAATGTACTATTACATACGTATTTCAGTATACGTATGAGTAATACATTTGATAAAAACTAATTCTTTCGTGAGGGGGGTTGACAACACTCGGAGGGGGATCTCCCAAAGCATGCCTGAAAGAAAAGTACAATTAAATGTTGTTGATCATATTATGACTAGCTTACTTGTTTTGTGAAGAAAACATAATGTTTAAACATTTTATGAAAATAATTATAACTCTTAATAAAACACAAGAAACGTAGTTCAAAACAAGCCAAAAAAAAGTGGAATTAATAAATTATATAGATATGTAAAAAAACACAGAGACTAGCAATTATATTTCCAGTGTCCAATTCCAAACTATTCCTTGTGCTAGCACCATAAATGTTAGGAAACTCACAAAAGCACGTGTTATCCACTGCTATTTTTTTTACTCCAGGAATATTTTCAGGTATAAAAAATAGTTGGAGTTTCTCAATATTTTTCTCTTGAAAAATGATATTGGAAATACACAATTTTTATACAACTTTTACTGTTCTTTATTTTTCTCTCCTATGCTTTCTTATGAAATTGAAACCAATTTGAAGACTTTTCTAATCACAAAATCTACTACTACTGTAATGAGTTCGAAAGTGATTATGCACTTGTGCTGACCGGCGAACAGTGTAACCAAAGCCCTCAAACACGGCGACATTAATGCCGTATTAACACTGAGGAAATATTGGTTAGATCTTGATCAGGGACTTATAGGTGTTCTATAAACTTCATATTCAAGTAGTGTAGAGCATGTTTAATCTTGATGAAAGCGCTTAAAAAACAACTGATTAACTGGTTGCTTAACTCAATTTCAATTTTTTTGCAGACGAATCAGCTTTAAATTAGACATATGACTTGTAGGTGTTGTAGTATTATTCAAGGTACGCTAGGAAAATATATCGTTTATACTTTTGCAATTAAATGTCAAATACGTTACGCATTACTAAATCATATAAACGTTTCCAATTTATTCACAAGAGCTCAGGGCTAATGATGAGATAAATCATGACTTCTGAACAATTTATATACCTTTTAGAGGTAAGAGTTCACGGAAGAAATGTAATGATCGTTTGCACCTAAAAGTCTAAACGTGGGGCCTATTCCCACCGGATTCCTCTTATGAGACTAATTTTTTACTTTTGCATACCAACTTCTCCACCCAATTCCACTACTTCGTTACTACTGTTAACCAGTCTTTCACTTCTCCGCTATCTTTTATTCACAAAAGATGCGGATTATATATGCATCATCACCAAAAGTTCAAGCTCGACACGCGGTTTATCACGTTTAGAGATATTTTAGTACAAGGTTTCAGTAAGGAGCAGCTAAATGTCAGATGCGCTGAAATAATTTATCTTAAACTTTATATTAACGAAATATCATAACTTTGATTGCTTGGCTTTTTTGTGCGCATCTATGAATTTTCGGGAAATCATTAAGAACTTAAATTGGTTTTTCGATGTACATATGGAATACAACAAAAACGTTAGGACAAACCTCTCAACTACATAAAAGACATGATTTCACTATAGCTGACCTAGGGAACCTTACATTTGTGTAGGGTGAGTTGAGTGAGACACCTGTCTCGGGCGCCAAAGCTGGAGAGTCGAAAACTATATATAAAATAAAAACTTAGTACATTAGCACTGAAATAGAAAGTTGCCAAGTTGGAAAAAAGTTTGTTTTTAATGCAAATCACATTCAATTAGAGTTGTTATTTCTGTTTAGCACAATTAATACAAAATAAATAGCAAGCGCATTATTACGTTTTTTAAAAATTCCTTTACAATATATTCAAATGAAAATAAATAAAAATTCGAATAAAAGCGAGGGAAAAATTATCTGGCATTTCATACATATGCCTCTGGTGCTAAAATACCTCACAACGGCTCTGCCTACCATATTTTACGTAATACAAATATTTACCTCAATGTCAATTGCAGACAAAGAATGTATATAATCGCGTTAAGATAATGTTGAAAAATAAACAAATTTGAGCAGACATGCCGTAACGATTATTCGCTTCAGGGTTACAAACGAAGTTTTTTAATGATACTGGACAATTCACTACAACATATGGTAGTGTTCCAGTTTAAATCTAAATTTTAATTTTGGGATTATGTTCAATTTTTTTCGATATCATCCCTTTGTCGAGCAGCAGGACCCCTCGACACTTGGGGCCGAGAGCGGTTGCACCGCTCACCTCCCTTTCAGCGTTATAGTATATATCGTTAAATGCTTTGAGAACTACATGTTATAAAAATCAATATCTCTTTTATACCTGGTTTTCTAAATTGTAATATTGATTCTTGTATTTGAAGAATATTAAAAAAAAATAAGTCTTTAAATTTGGTTAAAATTAAATATATCGATATTACTTTTATCAGGCCATGGGAATTTGTTTTCCAATATACGTAATGAGTTGATTCGAAAATACTTGGTTTAAATTTGGACTTTTGTGTTCCATATTGTGATATAGTCATTAATGGTTAGCCAGCTGTAAAGGACATTCATACTACGAAGATACAAATGATTACTTACAATCTATTTTCTGTACGCATTTCATTCCCATAGCGTCACATTCCTTTTGTCTTTCATCATCTGCAAAAAGTATTTCAAGAATATTTATTACGTTTAATGATGGATGCACATTGCAAAGACGCTTAAGAATATACGTATATTATAGCACAAATAAGTAAGTAACTCGATGATATTATAAGAGATTTTAAGGTCTCTGTCCTAATCATGAGCGCAGGTATGAAATCCTCACATCAAAAAGCAAATAATTAATACTAATAGTTACATTAATGTATATATTAATAATAGGGAATGAGGTTACACTTGAATCGTTGCAATGACATCGCTGTCCCCGTCAAATGTAAAATCCGAAAGATTTACAAGAACCTTGACTGTGCCAGAATATATATATATATATGTGTGTGTGTGTGTGTGTTAAATTTTTTAGTGATGTTTGAGCGTTACATTTCGTTCGACTTAGGGTTGTGGCTAATCTTGTACTTCTGTGGCCTCTGCCAAAATCACGAATCTAATCCTTCACCACTGAGTGCGCTTTGCCAGTAAATGGTGTTAATGAAATTCTTTTTGCAAAAGGATCCTACTTTACTAGAGGAAAACAAAGGATTTACGATGGCGGTTGGTCAGTGGTAGAGTGTTCACCTCTGTTACGTGGAGTTCCCTTATCGATCCTGCCTCGTTCCATGTGGGTTTCTGGCAAACAAACACCATGCGCAACATGGATTTGTAAACAGAGATATACTAATATTGGGGGACTTAAACACAAAATCTCAACTGTGGCCCATCCCCGGTACCGATGAGCATGAGGAAATTCTTGAAGAACTTATAGAAGAGCATAACTTAACGATTTTCAATAAAGAGAACCAACCATCTAGGTTTATGGGCCGGGCTGTAGTGGAAACGAACATTAACGTAACATTGACAACGGGAAATTTGTATAATTTTAGCTTTGATTGGACGGTGGATACATTTGCAACAACAAGTGATCACGTTGTCGTTCGCTTCATGGTAGATTACAAGGATATGACAACTGTTGGATGAAAATAAAGATTTGAACTATAACATCAACAAAATTAACAAGAAGAAAATCGAATAATGGTTGATGCTCCCGCAGATAGAACATACCAGTAATCTAACTGATCTAACTAAGAAGCTAGAAGAAGTCATCATGAACGCTATCATGAAATCAGCTCCGATAATGAAACATAAGGGTAACAGGAAAAGACCATACTGAACAGAGAAATTGAACAGATTGAAGAATAAAATGAAAGCGAGAAGGAAGAGCTATAGGGCGGCAGCAGACGGAGATTGCAAAATTACAGAAGGTAAAAACAAGAATTCGAGAAAGAGCGAAAAGTGAATAAACAAGGAACATGGAAATCTTTGGGGAAAACAATCCTAGTTTGGATAGTTGATGCATGCCCTAGAAAATTATAATCACAAAAATGAAAACAAAGTGCGGTAAATGTACTGAAAAATAATCAAGGTCAACATACAACAAATTGGAGGAGTACTCTGGAACACTTGTATACAAAACATTACCATGATGAATGGATACAAGATGACAATGAGGTAAATAGAAGAACAAGAGAAAATACAAACATGGAACTACAATGCAAACAAGAGGAACTAGAAGAGTCGATAGTAACAAACGAACAAGTTGCATCGGCAATAAAAAATCTCAAAACTAGGAAGGCCCCTGGCCTTCAGAAAATCAAGAACCAAATATACAAAATTAAATCGGATATTTGGACTCCGTACCTAACGAATGAATTAACAAATGTAGTTCCCCAGATCCGTGGAAGGAAGCCAATTTTATAATCCTGCTGAAAGGAGAATATAAGGATAATTCGACCTCATATGATATAGGTCAATATGCCTTTTAAATACTGCCAGTAAAAAGTTTGAGAACATTATAGCAGAAAAAATAAACGAGAAAAGTAGAAATTAAAAACAAACAAACTGTAGACTGCAATTTGTATTTCGTGCAGGACGGTCTACGGAAGATTCAATTAATGAGTTCTGCAATAGTATTAATGAATTAAAAACGAACTGCAAATACGTTATAGGAGTGGTATTGTCCGACATCTCGGGAGCATTCGACAATTCATGGTAGCCCGCCTTGTTGACGGAGCTAAAGAAGATAAACCTACACAGCAAAATTTGGAGAGTCATCGAAGATCATTTTGTAAATAGAATAATCAAAGTGGAAACGGCGGACCGCTCTGTGAGTAAAACACCAATAAAGGCATGCCCGTAAGAGTCAATGCTTGACCCAGTGTTCTGGGACTTATCGTTCCAACCATGTTTGGAAATGCTGGATGAGATGAGCCAAGCTGAGAGAGTGTTGGGATATGCGAACGGCCTTGAAGTTGTGGTAAAAGGCAACACTCGCCTGAATTTAAAGACGAGGTCTAATATATTGGTCGAAAAAAGGATATCGTGGTGTAAGGTAACTATTTCATCGGAGAAAGCAAAATACGTATTGTTCAAAGGAAATTCGGAATTTAACAGAGAATTGATCATCAAAGTACATGAGAAAACGATTAAGAGGGAAACATATTTTAAAACTTTGATTCTAAACAAAGCTTCTCTTTTGACGAGGGTAAAAATATCATACTTGCAATTCTCAAAGTAATAAGCGATGAAACAGAAGTAAGAAGATGCTAATAAAATTAAATGTTGTATTTTCTATGATAATGAGGGCAAGAGGACTTTTTGTTGTAGAAATATATGTTGCCGTCTTTAAAGTACGTAGTCGTGTATCAGTTACGTTATGATATAATGAAAGTGAGTGAGTTTGAATTGTGTTTACGAATCTTAGCGATTCCGGAAATTTTCAGATTAATAAAGGAGGAGGATTTTGGCGATTTTATCAACGAGTAGCATTTGTTATCTTTCAGAGACCACAATTTCGAAATAGTTGGAGAATGGTGGACAAGAAGATTGGAAGATGCATTTGAAATCGAATTTCTTAGGATGGTCTTTTGGAATAAATTAAATACCGAATTGCATCAATTTGGGGGAAAAGATTCCTTGATAAACGTTCATGGTTGTGGTTAGATGTATTACATGAATACATCTAAGGGAAATGAAATTCTAAATATATATGTATGCATGTAAAGTTTGTATGATTGTTGTATGCATATAAAGTGGGTATGATTGATGTATGCGTTGCTGCCTAAGCTCCAGGAAAACTTAAGTTATAAATATATTATAACAAATTTAATTTCAACTTTTTTACAACTGCTACTTATTAGACACAAATATTTAAAGTATGTGTTCATGGTCGATCATCAGAAAAAATATTAAATATATCTCCTAAAATATATTATTAGAAAAATAACCAAGATATAGGTGGATTCTCTTCGTGGATCTCGTCACAATTTGGAAATAAATAAAAGCCGTACTTACTGTAGTTATAAACCATGATAATCAAAACGCTTAGAAGTCATTTGTTCCCATCAACATGCTTAAAATATTTCAAAGTCAATAATTGATGTTAAACATAGGAACAATGTATAATGAACGAGAACAATTAACAAATATGGTACTTGTGTTATCATGTAATCACGTCAAACACGGGGGAAAGTAGTTTAAGGATTTTTTTAAAATTTAAATTCTTCAAAATTATAGAACATTTTATAAATATTTCAAAGAAGGGGGATTGTTCTTTATTAATGAAGATATATAAGGATAAGTTATTTCAGTACTTATTTGTGGGGAAAACTTAATAATTTAATACTTATTAAAAAATGTTACTACACATTTTGAAGTCATTAACGTAAGTAATTCGTAACTGCACATGAATTAAAGATGCTTGATCGTTTAAAAATAACTTACTAAATCTATAGCTTATGTAACTCGCAAGTTTATCGCCGCAATAACAAACGTTCTACACTGCATCCTTTCCTCGGCAAAATCAAGCCAGTTTTCATCATGAACACCTACTTCTCAAAGATCTCTTCTAGTATTGTCCTCCCAACGACGTCTCGGTCTTCGCGATGGTCTCCTTCCATCCGGCCTTCCAACCAGGATAGTATAATCTTCGTTTCCCCCCCATCCGAGCTACATTGCCTGCCCACATTAGTCGTCGCGATTTAATTATTTTTACAAAATCTTGTGAATCGTACAGTCCGTGGAGTTCTTCATTATGTAATATCCTACACTCTCCAGTAATTTCGTCGCGTTTCGGCCCGTATATCTTTCTCAAAACCTTATTCTCAAACACACATAGCTTATGTTTATCTGCGAGGGTCGTCCTCCAACTTTCACAACCGTAAAGTATTACCGGAAGAATAAGCGTTCTGAATATTTTCAATTTCCTTGATATTAATCGCGATGTTAGAAGTTTTTGGACTGAATAGAAACATTTGTTCCCCGAACCTAATCGAATTTGTATTCTTTCCATGACCTCATTTTGCTTGTTTCGTATGCTCCCAAGTATTTACTTTCTCTATGACCTCATCCCCAATCCTTATGTTCTTATATCCTTCATTCCCTGTGTTTCAGCTTGTTATCATGTATTTTCTTTTATCTATGTTTACCTGTACACCTATCTCATCGCACTCTTCTACTAGGACATCGGTGTTGCTTTGTAGTGCACCTACATCGTCCCCTATTAAATCTACATCATCCAGGTATACAAATAGTTGATTCAAACCATTCAATAATAGTCCCATTTTGTCCCATTTCATTTTTAAAATCGCATATTCCAACGCAAAACAGTAGTGGTGACAAGGCATCGCCTTGTTTGAATCCGTTCTGAATCTTGAAATTATCTGACATACTATTACCTATCCGTACTCTGCTTATGGGGTCGTTGGGACACATCTTCACTAGTTGAACCTTTTTTCTGAATTCCAAATCGTATCAGGATACTGTATAACTTTTCCCTTTTGATAGAATCATATGTTTTCTTAAAATCAATGAATAGCTGATGAAGCGTCCTATTGTATTCCCATTTCTTCTCCAAAATTTGTCTCATAGCAAAAATCTGGTCCAATGTGGATCTATTTCTTCTAAATCCGCATTGGTGATCTTTTAATTATTTCATCTATGTATACACTTAGGCGTGTTAACAGAATATTACTTCATACCTTGTAACAGGTTGGAAGTAACGAGTTTTCCGCGGTAATTAGTACAATCCCATTTATCGCCTTTTTGTGAATCGGAACTATTATTGAAGTATCCATTGCTTTGGGAGCTAATCCTTTCTCCATTTAGCATTTATCAATTGATGTAGTTCCTTGATTAGTGCTGTTCCTCTCGTTTAATTAATTAGGCTGGAATATTGTCTATTCCTGGTGATTTGAAATTTTTAAATTTATTCTTCCGACATTTCCATCTCGATCTCGCTAGGTTCGGAAATCTACGGTTCTGCGGTATGGATTTCAAATTCCTCTTTTTGTTCACCGTTGTGTACATTAAGAAGTATGTCGAAATAACTTTCCCACACATCGACAATTTTAGTCGGTTCAACCTGAAGATCTCCGCGTTCGTTTCTAATCACTCCTAACCTCGGCTGGTAGCCTTTTCTAACGAGTTTAGTCCTTTGTATAGATCACGTATGTTTTTTGTCTTCCCGTTTTCTTCTATCAACTGTATCTTCTGCATCATATATTCTCGCTTTTTGTTTCTGAAACCGAATGTGGCGTTTCCTTTTGCGTTACTGTTACTGTACTTTGCCTTCTCACCTACACGTTCCTTCGCTGCGCTCTTAATTGTTTCACAAATTGCCTCCCTCTCCTTACTTACATCAATTTCATTATTAATATCATCATTGTTATTACTTCGGCTAGGATTTCAAACCTATTTGGAAATTCAAGTTGATAATCTGATTTTATACTCGGATTATTTAATCGTTTAACTTCTTCGAATTTCAGTTGTAATGACCCCTTGTTCTCTCAGTTCGCGATGCATAACTTTTCCCTTACTTTTGTGATCACTAATTGATGGTCGGTGTCACCTTCCACTCCTCTGTACGACCTAACATTCATTATGTTGGTGTGACTTTCCATGTCTACTAATATGTGATCGATATGCTTGAGAGTTTTGCCCTTCGAAGATACCCATGTGTATTTGTGTATGTCTTTGTATTCAAAGTACGTGCTGTTTACCAGTAGCTTTATTTTGAATTCGCTAAAGTTATCAGTCCTTTTCCGTTGATGTTGGCCTTCTCGTGAAGGCTGTATTTGCCTGCAGTATGTCTATATTTTTCTTCCCTCCGTACCTTTGCATTGAAATCACCCAATACAAGTTTCGAGTTATATTTCGGCATTCGGTCAAACAGCATTTCTACTCATCGCAGAATATATCTTTGTCGTTATCAGTAGCCACCTCGGTTAGAGCATACACGTTTAATATAATCGTGTTGCCCCATCGAGTACGCATCGTAACGTACGATAGTCTTTCGTTTACGAACTCTATATTATGAACCGCCTGAAGAAAAAAAATCTTAATGAGGAATCCTGTTCCGAAGTCGTGAGACTCTGTTCCCCCGTAGTAGAAATATTACTTGCCCTGTGGGATGATATCTTGACCATCCCACCGAACTTCTTGTATCGCTAATAAGTCTAGCTTGTTTAAATATAATATTAAAATTCAATTTCCGAAATATTACATAAGAAAGAATTTCTAATACGCAGTAATATAACAATTTATTGAATAGAACTAATTTCAAGAAATAATATTCCGAAATTGCACAATTAAATCACTAGCAAATCTAACCGCACATTAATTTTTGGAAACTGCGCATAAATGTATCTCACTGTCTCTCCAAAATTGGCATTTTGTTAAAACATTTGTGCGTACATCGCGAAATGTAACTGGTGGACCATTTATTTGGTACCTAGTAACTCTCTTTTATCTATCCACCATCTTTTTCATATCTTATGGTGCATTATTCCAAAATTATCGAAAGTTGATATTTGTTTTCACAGCTACAGGTAGTGGGAAAGTTGGATGGTAATGTAAATATGAAAAACTGTAAATTATCAACTTTTTTATTGCGGGAGTTTTATTGGAACGAGAAAGATTGAAATTATTTGAAAGTTATTGCTTAATATTTGAATATGAAAGTATGAAAATACTATATTTTAAGGGGAAAATAGGAAATCTGAAAATTTTAAGGTGCAAGCTTTCGAAATCAAAACAGGCAAATTATAAGTGAAAATTTAAATGTTACCAGTATAATTGAAGTTGGATCTATAGACTCTTACGTTAAACTGTGGACCATAATATGTCTTAAATTCATTTTTCAGAAAAACTCACATAATCCAATAATTTCCAACCTATTTCATGAGAAACACGACTCTCTTTGACCTCATGTGTTATACGTCAATAGGTGTAGTTTAGCCTAATTCAGCTCGTTTTCCTTCAAAATAATTTTACTTGGTAGTTCAAGATGAGCTATTATTATCTATGATTGTCGAGATGCTACTTAATAACAGGGCATGTGTACTATCTGCCTTTACCTAACAAAGCAATTGGTCGGGAATATTTAAATTGGAGCAAAGTTACAAGAAATGTAGATAAAGTATGAACACTATTATTATTATTATTATTATTA
>JAGDQP010026888.1:0-21352 GCA_022664845.1 Lepisma saccharinum
ATTCCAAATGACAATCTCTTATTCTTGTATAATCCCCAGGGTGTATTGAGAACTAAAACCTTTTGTGCCTCTTCGTCCAACTCTAATTTTAAGATTCCTGGTGTTCCTACGTACACATGCCTTAACCACTAAATAGTGTCTTTCCAGTTACACTTTGCGGATTAAAGTTTCGGAGATACACGCGTTGAAGTTACTTATTTATAGGCTGAACATGTAGAAACTATTTAGTGGTTAAGGTATATGTACGTAGGAACATGCTCGAAAACTTATTGTCAGCAATTTGGAACCTCTTCACAACACTGACAATTTACATCCATCAGCAAACCCTCAAAGAAAATTAAAGAAAAAGAAAATGTTACTAGCATTACAAAACTATGGGACTAGCATAGCAGCTTACTTGTGGGTATGTTAGAACTTCGAAAAGAATCATGACGACAACAGTTAGATACAGATTTTGCTGTGAAGAGTAACTTCTAGACCTCTTGCTGTCTGAATGAAGAATAGAAGTTTTGTTTTAGAACTTTCATCTTACTGCCATTTGGAATATGGAACAATTTGAAATTTTAAGGTTTCCCCAAATTATTTTTTGTATCAAACCCGCTGACACTAGGTATCACTCGACCACTTTTGTCATTTGACAATTTTACGTAGACCCTGACCTCCGTTTACTCTCCCTAGGGGACACGAAGTGGACCTTTATAGCTAAAAATATTAGCCCCTTAAAATAATGGAGGACGTGCTTTTGCGTATTCTTATATTCCCAGTCGTTTTGAAGATACACGGGGTGGCAACGGACTTTATGGACACGAAATGTGACCGCCGCCATTTTGGATGGGGTCAACATAGCGACTTGAAACTTTCGGAAAAATATTTCTTTTGACGAGACCTTTCAAACGATATATTACTCGACCCCCTTTTCCATTTGAAATTTTCAAGTTGATCCCCGTACCCCAATTTGGGAGGTCTGGGGTGGAACTTTTATAGCTCAAAATTCAAACCCCTCAAAATCATGAAGGACTTATTTTTGCGTTTGCTCATATTCGCAGTCGTTTCGAAGATACACGGGGTGACAACGGACTTTACGGACACCCTGTATTTATAACCCATGCAAATCCTAGTTCCTTTAAGCAATTCACATGCAAAGTATTTCATTAGGCGTGAACCAGTAAATTCAAAATCGAACATTTTCAATAATGCTTCCTCAATTTTTATACTAGAAGTTTTCCCATGTTAGAAAAGCAGCAGAGTAGGCCTACATCAAATCACATTTGCGATATATCAATATAAATCACATATATAGACAAAATAGTTACCTAATATTGAATATCAAGTGTTGCAGTGAATATTCCTCAATATTTCCTAAACTTACTGCTCATCGAATATTTAAATATTTCCATTTTCAATCACTGCTGTGAACTATTCCACTAAACGCTGATAAGAATCCATAAATTACAATGTACGATTTGTTTTCTTCCTTTATTTGTAAATAAAGGTCCATTCCACATTAAAATTAAGGAATGATCGATTTTCATTAAATCTGATTTATAACATTCCTAGAGAATATCCAATTTCGTCCATTTTGGGTCAAAAATAAATTGAACCATTTCTTACTATTTAATGTATTAAGACTGTTCATAATGTTTCTCCATTTTGTCATCGTGACAGGCTGTAATGGGATGGTTAATAAGTATGACTTTCCAAAATATCAATAACCATCACCAAGTATAAGTTGAAACAAGTGAGCGACAAGTTATCCGTCTTGGCTAGTTTGTGCCTCGCAACCCCCCTCCCAATTTTCCATCGAAAAATAGGACATTCCTGCCAATAGTAGCAGTGTGCGTTCATGGTTGTGTTCGTAAACGGGCCTCAATAATGTTCACTTGCCCCGGGCCATAGATTGCCTTAGGTCGCCACTGAAACCAAGAACAAATTCAAAAAAGAAAAGGCGAGGAATAGTTATTTCACGAAAACTCTTCATCTACTAACACAAGGAGTATTGTTTCCCGAAAATATTTATTCTCTGAAAAAACAGTAACACGGATTAGCAAGCAAGCACTAAGCAGGGATTCTGCCAGGTGTTTTAATGGGAGGGTGTATTTGCAAACCGAAATTGGAGAGCTGTAAGTAGAGTTTAGTAAAAATTCTGTAGTTTTTTATCAGAACAATTTTAAAGCTATGGAAGTTATGTTGTGTGCTAGAGAATTTGGTTGTGTGAGGACCCTCTATTTGGGGGTGGGGTGGGGATCTGCAGTAAAGAAAAATCAATAAAATAAACTTAGCAAGGTAATGAAATTTATTGTCCCATCACAGAATAATTAAAAGCGTTAACAAAGTGGAAATTTATTTGAAAACCTGGAAAAGTAAAGTGACGAGAAATGATTTATTGTAGAACTTGAAGTGTCAACAAGTAACAAGTGACTGTCTCAGTTATTTAATTTGTGCTAGTCTCGGGTGTTTAATTTGGACATATCTTTAAAACAAGAATACCCTTAGTTTTTAATTTAACAACCTTCATTCAAGAACACTATAGTCACCTTCTATAACTTAAAAATACGAGACTTATCAAGTAATTATACTTCAACCCTTGGCATACTTCAACGACATTCTCAACGTAAAGTAAGCTGAATACGTTTACATTTGTGAACGACGCCAGAGCTGAAATGTTAGTTGCTAATACGTTTAGTTTTATCCTTGTGGTATCTTAGGCCAAACATAATTTATGCATATTTTTTAAAGGATTCCATGAAATTTTCTACTATTTTTAGTCTTCTGAGTTGTTGGATGTACAGTTTCCTCTCACAGTCTTCTAATTTAATAATTTGTCTTCCAGTTGCCCAATATGACTATGCACAGGTGTTAGAGTACTCTATTATGTTCTATGAGGCCCAAAGATCTGGCAAGCTTCCAGAGGACAACAGGATTCCTTGGAGAGGAGATTCTGCTTTAGATGATCAAGGAGACAACGGAGAAGACTTGACAGGAGGATACTATGACGGTACGTTATAGGTATATGATCCAATCTTACGCTACGTGTTGCAGATATACCTTTTCATTCTTACTGCAGAATTTTTCATATCAATATTAACTGTTTAATTACAGCAGATTTCCACCAGAAATGTGCTCAGCCGTGTGGATAGCACTGTCGAAATGAACTGCTTAATTGTCAGGCCAAAAATGTTCCTTCGAAGAATGATAGACAATATTTGTGTTCCGCAGAGATAGCTAGCTCTAAGTCAACCGACACTCTGTTCCAAATTTTCGATGTACCCTCATAAATATGAATTTAATTTTCCGAACTCATACAGTAGAACTAACTCATTTAGCAACTGCTTTCAGCGAGAGTAAATCAACATTTAAAACGTACTTATGGAACACAATAATAATAATAAACATTCAAGAGAGACTAAAAAATATAAATATGGTGGCAGTAGTAGTTAATTTATTAAGTAGTAAGAACAAATTCATATTCAGCGTTTGTTTTATCATAAAAATAGCGTATTTAGTGAAATATACCAACATAATGATTCTACCGCTATTTTGAAATTTTTAATAATAAAAGTTTGCTTCGAAAATTTGTAATAAATGAAGAAGTAAACAAGTAACAAAGCGAAATAAAATAAAATGAAACAAAAATAAAATCATAGTTTTTAAAATTTTTCCGCTATACGATTATACCCGTCTCAATACACTCGTGTCCGAAATGATTAGCGCCTCCGAAATTTTTCGCGCAATGTTCGGCGGAACAGTTCAAACATCCCCTCGAGCCGGCCTAGGTGTTCCTCGAAGCAAACTCAGAATCCAGTTCTATTTGGCATGTATCTTCAGTGTAGAATGCTTCAATGGTATGGTACATTTTCCTGGTGTTTTTATTAATTTCAAAAGTGTAAATGATGTATTCGGTGTATAATACTTGTTTTATTCCGTTTTCCAGCTGGTGATCTCGTAAAGTTTGGTTTCCCAATGGCTTACTCAGTAACTGTTCTTGCTTGGGGTTTGATCAGCAACCGAGCCGCCTATGAAAACGCAGGTAAGCTTTCTTCCTTTTTAGAATTAAAAATAAATAAATGGTGAGTTCTCCCACAAAATTTAAAACTAGACAAAAAACTATGAGATTCAAGTTCTTTAGGGACCATAACAGTCTGTTATAATAGTTATTGAATTTAATTGCAATGAAAGCGAAAAATAAATGATCACTTTTATTTGCAAATTTGCTGTCTGTCGATAAGGAAAGAGATATTGAAACTTGAATAACCAAGCAAATGTAAGTTTATTAATTTCTAAACATTTAAACATTTCTTATTAAATGTGCATCATCGTAAAATCTGATGGATGTGTTTAAATCTTATAGGTCAATTAGAATATGGTTTGGCATCATTGAAGTGGGGTACAGACTACTTCATCAAGGCTCATGTGGAGCCAACAGTATTTTACGGTCAAGTAGGTGATGGTAACATAGATCATTCTTACTGGGGCAGACCAGAAGACATGACAATGGAAAGACCACCCTTCAAGATCGATCAAGACCATCCAGGTAAGAAATCCTTTGTCATGTTTTGAAATAATCTAACTGGGAATAATATTGAAACTATATTAGGATGGTATAAATATGCTTCGTGAAACCTTTTGCTAATTATATGTTCATGTCTTTTCACCTTTGTTCTTGTTGCTATCGGTTTATCTTCATAGCCAGAGGACACTGACTTGTGAGTGCTCAATTTATATTTTAGGTTATATATTCTAGACAAAATAGTATTGCAGGAGAAACATTTTAACTTTTAAACGTCTTGGTTACTGGTCTTGATTAATATATTCAAAACTAGACAAAATTTAAACACGGGAACATAAAACGGAGATTCGTTACAAAATGGCGGACGTGCCCCTGCCTTTGCGTATTGACATGTAATGATTTGAAACCGTGTAAATACGTAAAGTAGACGAAAATATGTTAAATTGTGATCGGTTTTAAGTAAAATAACTGTTTTTTCAGTGATATATTGCATTATCTGTAACGTTTTCCAAATGTTAGACTAACAACAATGGAAACGTTAAATGAGACTGAAATAAAACTTGTAGTATTTTTTCACACTAGCGTCTGCTGGTATAACCTATATGAGGATATGTGGAAGTTTGTGTCTAATGTTATACATTCATTTGGGTTAGCTTATGTTGTATTGGATAGTCTACAGTTGTTGGACGGGGCTGCGTGTGTTGACACGTACGAGTCGTCATCGTCCTATCACTGATTTCTAACACAAACTTCCATTGTCTTTTGTAATCTTACCGGTTATTTGCTGTTTCGACTGGTCCTGTGCATATCAACTATGACACCTCTCGCGAACAAATCATAAGTATGTCGACTGTGAGATCGAGGCTCGAGTTATGTGTACTCCCACAATCTGCCCTCTACCAAAGTTCGATAAAATATTCATTTCTCCATCGCTCAAAAGAATTCTACTAAGCGCTGACCCCTTATCTAGTAGGTTTGCAAATTGGGTGCTATCGAAATTTAAGTGATTAACAGGTCGTAATTCAGCGCTCATTTAGTGTATTTTGTGATTGTTACAACCTCTACTGGCACATATCCTGTTTTCAGTTGAATTTTAAGTTAGAAAATATAATGTTAGAAAGGGCAATTTAAGTAGATGGAATGTTATTGTTTCAGGCTCTGACCTTGCTGGTGAAACAGCTGCTGCTTTCGCCGCCACTGCGATTGCTTTCAACGCGACAGATCCCGATTACGCTGCAACTCTTGTGACCCATGCACAATCGATGTTTGAATTTGCCAACAACTACAGAGGAATCTACTCCCAGAACATGGCTGGTGCACAAGGATTCTATGGGCAAGTTTCAATTATATATTATTTTTACTACGAATCTCATTATGAGAAAATTCATAGTATTTTGCTGAATGGTCAATTAGGATTCTTTTGGAATCTATGTGCGAAATTCGATTCGAAGCAAGTTCTAGCTTACTAGTTCTAGATTACACATTTCACTTTCCTATTTTGAGTTTAATATCACAGAAGATGAATGCCTGTAAGAGGGGCACCTTTCCCCACATGAAGTATTGCTGGTAAATTTGTTAACACGGAGAAATATGGGCAAGGGCGTGTACTTTTTAAAACGAGGGCTATGTCTGATTTCATGTGTTTTTAAATAATTCATCATATCGCAGCAAATTTTGGGCCTTTGTGATTTTTTTTTCGTGATCAAATTGTAAAACGAGAGTAATACTTTAATATTCAACTGCGTCAGGATATACGAGAGTAAGTCAATAAGTAACTGTAATATTTTTCTATTTCTTTTTAGGTTGGCTCTACGACATTGTGTGCTCAGCACACGCTAGGTGTCACCGTTGGTTTCGACTGTGGTAGGTTGCAGCGATATCACATCAGTCCGCTTTGCGCTGTTGCGAAGTAAACATGACCGCGCCACTCTGTGTGCACCAAAGAAGAACAGCGTGCAGTCATCCGTTTTTTGTGGTCTGAAGGTGTACCCGGAGTGGAAATTCATAGAAGACTTGCAGCACAAAACAGGGACAATGTTTTGCCCCAGCGAAGTGTTTACCAGTAGATTGAACAGTTGAAAAGTGGTCGAACGAGCGTGAAGCATCAGTTGTTGCTGTAACTCGACGCCCTGCTCTTTCATCATCCTTCAAGCTCGTTCGACCACTTTTGAACTCTTCCATCTACTGGTAAACACTTAGCTGTGGCAAAACATTGTCCCCGTATTGTGCTGGAAGTCTTCTATGAATTTCCGCTCCGGGTACACCTTCAGACCACAAAAACGGATCACAGAACGCTGTTCTTCTTTGGTGCACACAGAGAGTGGCGCGGCCATCTTTACTTCGCAACAGCGCAAAGCGGACCCTACCACAGTCGAAGCCAACGGTAACACCTAGCGTGTGGTGAGCACACAATGTCGTAGAGCCAACCCAAAAAGAAATAGAAAAATATTGCAGTTAGTTATTGACTTACATTCGTATATATGATGCTAAAAGAATATATATATATATATATACTGTTGCTCTGTCATTAAAACGAGAATTTTATGTTTTGTAGCAGCGCCTGACTCTATTTTTAAAACACAAAGCACATATTTGCAACATACACATACAAACTGCTGCCTCCGCAATATTGATCAGTAGCCACTAGACCGTAGCCACTAAACCTTGGGGCTATGTTCAGGTAGCGATCAGTGGTGAAAAGTGTACGAGTAATGACCAAACGTTCAACATATTTGAAGGGGAAATAAAAACGTACTATTTTGGGAAAAGTGGCTTCTTCATCTTTAGATTCTCTCATTATTTATCTCAAATAAGTTCAGAAACAAAAGGATGCAAGTGATATTGAAGAATTTAAGAAGTGATAATTTATCTTTTGTTTATAATATGATATATATGTGACCCAAAATATGAATATTTTGTTATGAGAAACATTTGAACGTAATATTTATTTCTACAAAATATGATTTTTTTTGTCACATATATTTCGTGTTGAATCCTAAAGATGAACTCGAACACTGTGTTTCGAAATTAAAAACAAAATTCAAGGTCATTCACACCTCTTTGCTTCTGAGCGCTTCATTAATGAAACCATACTTTCTGTTAAAGAAGAAACACGGCAGCAAGGCATCTTCAAAGTAATGAAATTAATTTTTTTCCATTATGTTTATCGGAATTACAAGAAAAACTAACTAAAATAGTCTAATAGCGTTTATTTCTTTTTCACAGCTCAAGCAGTTACTATGACGAGCTAGTATGGGCTGCTGTATGGTTATACAAAGCCACCGGTGACCAAACATACTTGGATACCGCCGAGGAATTGTATCAGGAATTCAATCTGGCTTATAGAGCATACGACTTTGGTTGGGATGGTAAACTTGCTGGTGCTCAGGTAGCTTATATCAAATATTATTCATGTGTTAGAGTTGTTCTATATTATACTTACCACGTATAGTTAAAACACACCACGTAAGGAAATTTCCAGAAAAAGTTTAGATGCACCACATTAAAATAAACTGCTTTACATTGTTTCGACTCTAAGATTAGTGCGTCTCTTGAGACCCACATGAAGTATCAAAGATACATAATTAACATCAGTAATAATAATAATCGGCCATTTTTTTTTAGGAATAGTCAGGAAATGAAGAAATTAAGTTTGGAATAGTGTTTTAAATAGCAATCCTTACATCATATGTCTTAATCAACACATGTGTCATATTTTCACAATCGTTGTTGTAGACAAGAGATGTTTGTATTGTTTCCCAAACAATATTTTTATGCTGAAAAAAGTCACTAACACTTAAACAGTAGATCTAGTATAAAATCCGCCGTTATATATTGGAAGAATAGGCATTTACAGATTTACTATATACTTCATTTGGATACTACATTGTACGTATAGTGAGCGTTCACTTTATTAAATACACCTATCTACATTGTTCCCCTTCTCTTGTACATCACATTTGTCCCGATGTACTGTGGTAACTATGCTACAAGTTCCTAAACGCTTCCCACTAGAATTCTATACCATGCGGAGAGATAGGATAATGCTTTCCAATGGGGTTGTTTAGTGAAAGCTAATTGTAGGTGGCAGCACCAGCACTCCCGCCCTTCGCTTTCCGCTTCTCTTTGTTCTTCCATAAGAATAACATTGCAGGAGCGAAGCTTTATTTACGAAGATTTATTTAAATATTTTTTTTATTGTATTGACGTTTAATTATAAATCGTGAAGAAAAACATTTCAAGAATCCTTTCCAGCCAAGAATAGCTTCCGAATACTAAACTTGGACTGCAAAATCTCTTAAAGAAGAATTGAGAAGACGACGTGCTCTAGTTGTAATGTAACTTTGATGAAATATTCATTCGAGATTACGAGGGCAATGGCGGTCACCCAGAAACAATGTTAACTGTGATTACGAAAGCTGTCGTTTTTTCTCCGTACACAAATTGTGTATTACCGGTACTGCTCTCTATTCTCCCTTTTTTTAGTATATAGAAAAAGGGTTATACACAGCGACATGCGCTCAATGGTTACCTAGCACTCTAGCAGTAGGGGCTATCATAATGCGATAGTCTTTCCACTTTAAATGAATTGAGATCAGGAGGCCAGTCAGGGTGGCCACTGAAGTGATGTGAGCTCACTGTCAAAATTCTATGATATATTGCAAATGACTGAGTACATGAAATAGAATCTTTGAATAGAGGATCTTTATGAAATCTAATACTTTACCTTAACCAGAATTTAGAAACACTAAAATAGATTTTTCTAATCAAACGACAACTGCACAAAAAACACAACTATTGGCATTATTCTCATTTATATGATGTTGGAACTACAATACTATATAATTTTATAATATTAGAAACAGGACACTATAAATTTTAACTTGAGCTACAATATATTAAATATATAATGTCGCAAGTATTACACGTATATCGACAATAGTACAAATCATATCTTAAATTATTTCCATTCAGTTATATTTCCAACTATTTTTGTATTATAGATATCAGAATACATGAATTCCAGCGTTCCACAAAACCTTATAGTTTCCTACATAAACACTTTTTGCTATCCGTTTTTCTAGAACCACTATCTGAAGATACGAACTTTGTGACAGGTGTGTATGATCCAATTGGAAATAGTCGTCATGCTTTAGAAGCACCATTTGCTTAAAAGGGAGTTTATGTGGTCAGTAGCGAGGTTGACATCCATTTATAGATATCATGTGTTCTAATCCGTCTCCAATTTATGCAATGCAACATGAGAAAATGTATGCAACTAAAGTCAATTTTAAAAGCTTCTGGAATAGCATCTTTTACAATGATGAATAAAATCCAACTGATTGAAATGAATTTGTTAAATATTATAACATAACAATCTTGCAAAATGTTCACTTACGCATGAAAGCATTTAGTTTTGTCGAGTAATTTAGTAACAACAGAATAAAATAGAAAACAAGAATTCTTCCGTAACAGTCTCTTACTACACTACACAAACATCAAGTACTCATAAAAATACCAATTAAAATTAGGGAGTGTCTACGCGCACGTCCGACGTGCACTGTATATAGCGCTTATGTACACGTCAACATACACTGTCGCGCAGGCACAGAGCGTGAACTATAAGTAACACATACGTATTAAATGTAACTAAAGGATGCCAATGACTATCGTATAATCCACGGTTTGAACCTGCAATTGTAGAGTTTGATCCATCCCACCGAAGACTTCCAATAAGGTGGTTATAGCAATATGTTGGTGACAAACATAAAAAGACTGCATTGTACTGAACAATTTTTATGCTTGTCGTCTCTTTAGTAATGTGAAGAGTCACTCTGGGTTATGACTTCTCGCTATAAAGGTGGTTTAATGTCTCTTCCCTTTTTCAGGTACTTCTTGCGAATATTACCCAGAATGATTTATACGTTAACCAAATTGTTGACTTCTGTGATCACATGATTTACGAACAACAGAGGACTCCATTAGGACTTATTTACATCTCCCAATGGGGTACACTTCGAGTAGCATCCAACATCGCTTGGATTTGTTTAGAGGTAAGGAGAGAGATACATGCTACCTAAGATTTTTATACACATTTTCGAATAGATATTCTATAAAATTTCTAACAAAAAATTGTATCTACAGTCGCACAGCAATATTTCGGAGCCCAGTTTAACTAAAATTATAGGTTCTCTCTTTAGAAGCTTACAAGCCCGTTTAGGACATAAATTTATTTACAAACAAAAGCTATGGATTTTGTGTACCTGTTAAACATCAATGGATTATCAGTGACTAATCGCATACGAAATAATAAAAATATGATATAAAGTGATCTTGTTCATCAGTCTAGGAGTACATAATTTGCAATATGATATGAACAAATTAATGAATGAATGTATTTGCGCTTGATGATTATACACTTCGTACAAATATATTTTGTGTTACATAACGAACATGAATTAATATAAAGTATTACGGTACATCAGGTACACGGATAACACTCAACTAGATTGGCGAATGAACGAAAAAGAACGAATGAATGATAGAACGGAGTAACGGATAAACAAATACATAAATACCTTGTCACATGCATAAATTACTTTGGAAAATCTCTACATATTCTATTGATATATTAGATACATCTGGCACACACTATTGCGAGATTGGATGAATGAATAATTATTGGATGCTATGAATGGCTTCGAACAATTTTTTCGCATGTAAGAAACTAAGTTTTACAGGAAGCAGAAAAAATCTTAATTTAGTTGTACACTAACATACTTGTATGTATTTTCCTCTTGACACATATATCAAGTGTTACAAATATATATTTGCTTCGTTGGTTAAAATAAGATTTAAATATGTGTTTGTTATAAGAATTTACTGCCATAATGGTGACATATGAGCTGATTTTCAAGTGCGCTTAGCGTTGCTATTTTTTAATTTGAGTTATCAGGTGTTCACCTATCTTGCCCTACTGAGATTTCCACATTACAACTGAATAATATTTCTCTCCTCGAAACAGGCTTCCAATTATGGATTCGGCAACATCACAGACTACAGAGCTTTTGCCAAGCAACAGATCGGCTATGCTTTAGGAGATACTGGCAGGAGTTTTGTCGTTGGATATGGAGTCAATCCACCCTCACACGAACATCACAGACCATCGTAAGTGCACTCACAATCTTACTCCTCCGCCGTTAAAACAATGATAGTTTATAATTCTTACGGTAATGTCATAAATGGTATTTATCATTAATTTATAATTAAACAAACATATCATTAAATTGTTTCCTAAAATTTGTAACTAATGAAATTCACCAGCACCATATTAGAGACTATGGAACACGAATTATAGTAGTAATCATCTCAAGGTTATATAATTTTTGCTCTATTCAGGCCTAACTCCAAATATTATATATGGCTCTAAATACTTAAATACGTTATACGTTTACTCAAGCTTTACTCATATGAGTTCAAAAATATCCTCTGAGCTTTGTGAAGTATTGATAAGACATCATGGTAATAATTTTCAATAAAGGATTTTTCTGGATTTTTCAGTTACATATATATCATAAGCCGTATGTGATCTATTCTTTCATATGCCGTATACATTCTATCCCAAGTAATAGAAGGTTATTCACTATGAGATTTAGTTCAGCCAGTAAATAGACTAGGTTAATGAGCAATACCAGAATGGAATGATATCCTATACATAGAATCGCTTGGTATACTAATCTGTTATACTACAAGATACAGTCAATTCATACAAAAGCTTGAAAAAAATTCAGATGAGCGATTATAATCTTCGTTCCACAAAACATCTTTTTAAATAGAAATCTCAGCTTGCGTGTTCCCATAATGCTCTTATCCTTTATTTATTTAATTAAGGTCAGCACACTAAAATAAAATATCTTGATGAAGTGTGAAATATCTCACAAGTTTGGTTTGGTTTGGTTTGAATAATTCCTCTGAACTCGGAACTGAGTTCGTTTGAGGGAAACACATGTCTTCTAGACTGGGAACAGAACTAGAATAAGGAATTGACCTCCGGAATTGTATGTACTTAGGTTAGATTATCATCCGTTAGGAGTTATAGTTCAGGTACATGGTCAGTAAGAGTAAGCAGCCTGTTTGTAGTTGGAAGCTTGGTTTACAGAATCTGAGTCAGACATTGGAGGTTGAGAAATTTTATCCATTAAGTAATTAACAGACTCAGAGAGATTATTGAATAGAGTTTGTGTCGCACTTAGATTTGGTGGATCGTTAGAGCATATTGGTGCAGGAGAAGTTTCATGATGTATGAAGTCAGACTGAGGTAGATTCAATTCAGGACAAGGTTTAGAATTGGAGAATTGTAGAAGTAATTGCGCATCTTCGATCTTTGTTTCGTGGTCCGTACAATTAGGTGTATCTGGATTATCTGAGTAGTCATTTGAAGATTCGTTTTCATAAGATCGCAATCTTTTTTTATTGCCTGATTTCTTGTTGCGTGGGAACTTATGTGTCTCACTGCCTCCATTCGAGCATTCATCTACAGGATGGTCTGTTTGAGTAGAGCTATTTATTGTGTTGTATTCCTTAGAATCTTGATTGGAGCACTGAGTGGTCTTATCAACTAAGATTGACTTTTGAAATTTCGGAGTATCAGACTTTTCTATTAGTGGTTGTGTCGTTAGGGGTGGAAACAATTCAAGAGTATTGGAGAATTTCGGTTTCGCAATATGCAGAGCATCCTGATAAGAAAGGTTCTTATTTTCCATGAGCTCGTTTATAGCTTGTTGTAATTTGAATTCCTTACATACAGGATTGCCGGCCTTGTGATCATGGGCTTTGCAATTAACACAGGTCTGTTGATAAGTACAAGGCAAATTGGTATGAAAAGGGCGAGCACAATTACCACATTTCCTTTCATTCCAACAAAAGGCAGCAGAGTGACGAAAATGAAAACAAGCATAACATTGGTGGACTTTCCGTATTTTTGGTCTTACATTAAATCTCACCCTGTGAACGTATATGTAATCTGGTATTGATTGAGATTCCATCGTAAATTCTATTAGTTGTGTAGCATGATACTGCGCTTCACCTTCATCATTTAATACCCTTTTATTGAGACGACGAGCTCCAATTATCGGGAAAGAACACTCCGTATTAGCTAGGATTTCTTCAATAGGCATCTCTATAGGTATACCGTAAATGACTCCAGCTTTATGTAGTAGAGATGATGGAGTTTTCACATTAACACTGAGTTTGGTATGCAGCTGTGTATTGTCAATAAAGTTGTTGGCGTCCGTTCGAGAAGAGAATATTAGCTTTACGTTTTGATGGCCATGTGGTTCGAGGTATTGAAATTGAACTCCTTCTTGCGTTAATTGTTTTGATAAATGTATCACAGAAGGAAAATTTGCGACATCATTCTCACATCTGATCAAGATACAGCACCAAGGACCGAGGTGTCCTTCCCAGAACCTATTAGGATTCATTGTGACAGATTAGGTTTATTTCTTAAGCCTAAAATTTAGGCCTAATTACGTTGCTATGTTTTTAACTATAAAATTCCACACTGAATATATAAGAATTTATGTTACATATAGTCATTAACTTAATATATCGCAGAATAACAAAGCAAAGTACACTTCACACTATATAATCATGCACAATTAAGTTCGCTTATATCACAACATCACTTATATCACTTCCGCCATCTTTTTTTTTCCTATCTCACAAGTATTGTTATTAAATCTTGTCTTATTGTCTTGTCTTATTTAGTAACTATCGCGGGCTCGATTTTTAATAATCATGCCCATAGCGATATCGTTTTCCTGTTGACATTTAGATTATTAATAGTTAGTTATACTTAAACAGTCCAAGCGTCAATCGTCTATATAATTATTCTATTTTGTAAATAGTTATTTATTAGTTATCATAATTACTGTCCACCATCTTTAGTCATTCACACTGTCACACATTTCACAAGACACTTTTTGTTTTATTTCATACTTCCAATTTAGTATTCATTGTAAAGCAATATTTAAATTGTGAATGTTGCACTTATAATCACTAATTATGTACATTTTCTTGTAAGCAGAACCAAAAATCTTAGTAATTTTGCATATTTTACCCAGTAAATTTATACGTCCTCACAACGGGACGACGCTTCTTCGAGAATCTTCCTTACTAAATCTACCTATTTACCAATCGAGACAAATGTATGTCTTATCTTGTTATTATGCTCAAACATGACAGAAAGTAGATTGGTGTCTATTTCTTTAGTTAGTTACCAACCGACAAAGATATATAAATTTAACTGAATGCACACCAATAATCTCATCCGTAACATCTCTCCTGACTTTTCACTCATAGTAATCTAATTTTTCAGTTATATTTTGATGAAGCTTTCAGTAGCTATCTCACATCTTCAATTTTCAAATCATATCTAAGGTCAGTTTCTGTAACACAGATACAGTTGTGGACCAATTATGTTCAACAATTTTTTAGGTCTCCCCTACACACTAGTGAAAAAATGTAATTTATTGATGGTTTTGATATATGCACAGATAATAAACATTTCAAATTAAAATATTCTTTACTATTAAAATGGTTTCTAACACAAGGGACTCAATAAGTCAATATATAGAGTCCGCAATTAAAAGAAAAGGAAAGAAACTTTTACAATGAACACTGTGCTAACATATTTCTAAACATGAGATTCAATCAAAGCCAGTATTAATTGACAGTTTATACAGAGTTAACGAAATGTGGGGAGAGTTTTAATAAAATAAAATTTTGATTCATGTCTATTTCAAATTCTTTATTTCGCCTTCGTATGTTGTTTGTCTCCATATTTAGATAACGCTCTCTAACTCTGTATAGTGGAGTTTTCAACTTCTTATCTATTTTGAAAAAAAAATGTCATAACAGAAAATATGCACAGATTATCAAACCTTTATACATATTTCTTTATTCCTTTGTGACTCTCAAACCAAACATCTATTACTTAGTCTTGAATTTAGAATTGTGCAAAAAATAAAATTTCAACTTTAGCGTGTTCTTAAAAATAATAATAACTTCATTTGTACTTTTTTCATACTGGACTTACTGTGAATTAAGTAGGCACAGACAACATCCTTCAGTAAGAAATTTGATTTTTATCTGTATGCAAATTTGTGGTTGGTTGAAGGCAGTGAGGTGTATTGTATCATATTGGATAGTTCGATTGTTTTACAAATCAATTCAGTATTTGAAGCCAGAAACAAGAGTATGTAGTTAACTTTGTGAATTGATTTCCTGTTTAATAAAAAGGTGAATCGAACTTCTAGTTGTAACTAGATTTCCTTTACGCTTGTTGCTACTGTGTGGCCCGTCCGTAGTTTCTAATACCGTATGTATTAATTCTTGAGTTGCGCGAAATAACGTAAATATTGTTTACGCTCTGTAGGATGCACGGAATATGGATATGTTCAGACCAGTACTCAAATAAAGCAGACTACTCAGTATTGTAAATTAGAACTCAATAGTTGAAAATATTTGCATCATGTTGAAACGAGATAAACTAAAGGAAACCGTTAAGTGTTGACGGTGCAGAACCGAATACGATAGGTTATGAAAAGTTCATAATTACATTGTTACATAGGTCTTTTTTCTTCTTACAGCTCTTGTCCTTCCCCTCCTGAATCTTGTGATGGTGCTCAAAATAGCCCTGATCCGAATCCTCACGTCCTCTATGGTGCTTTGGTTGGAGGTCCTGATGAGAATGACCAGTACACAGATGTTAGATCTGACTATGTACACAACGAAGTTGCCTGTGACTACAACGCTGGATTCCAGAGCACCGTTTCTGGCCTTTTGACCCTTGAAATCAATGGTCTTATCTAGAGGGGGACCAACAGATATTGTTATTATCTCTGATACAGAAGAAAAGTGTTGGAATCAATGATTATTTTGTTCCGAACACTGTGAAATAAATAAATATTACTCATTGAAATTTAAAATTTTATGAAATGCCTTTTCCCACTCGTTAAAAACTTGAATACAAAGGTGATTTGTATTAAGATTTTCTAACCTTCATTTTTGGACCAACTGTCATGTTTAGCCTACGTCTGAAGAATAATCTCTGTGCCTGTGAAAAGAAAAGATAGTGGCTAGGGTCTTTACTGAGGCAGCATATCAGCATTTACCTGATCAAATTGACGGAACCTTGCAAAACCTCAACATGCATGAACGGTACATGGACTCTAAGCAGCGAACCGAGCCAGCGCCGAGCTGATGTTCGCATTCATAACCAGAAGACCACGGAGGCTAAATTTTAATGTTAAATTAAATCAAACTATGAGAACATTAAGGGTATTTTTACCATTAAGGTGGTGATTAGTTGTGTAATGTGTATTACTTGGCAATTGTATGAAAATGTTATAGAACCACGTGGGAAATCTTGAATGAAAAAGTGTCAGCAAATTTATCTTCAACATAACTATACGACGATTAACTTTTACATATCGACGATAGTTCAGAACTAAGAACAGGGAAAAGCACACGATTATGGGATACAAGTGCTTCCATTTAACGACATACCTAAACCTTCATCTTACTTTTTGATTCAATTATGAATTTGATTCAATAGATTCGGCTGAAATCTTTTAGATTTAATAGTGTTTGAGTTATGTTCAGTGTGGCTGACAGCTGCGAAATACGTAGAATGTTTAAATACTTCAATTTTCTTTTAGTATTTTTAATTGATGTTCGAGTTTTATGGATCTAATATAATTATAATTTATAAAATATAAAACTTGCTTAGTAGGAGCACATGGTAAGCTTTGGTATATCTATCGAACTCACTTTAACCTAATACAAATCACCATGCTAGATTAGGTTAGGAACGTAATATTTTATTATCGAATACTTCTTGTAGTTAGGGAGACAATTGGTTCGTTGACCCTTTTTACAGAAGAAAGCCAATACATATTCGCAGATTAACATAACCTCTTAAAACTTGGAATCGATAACCACACGCTACACAGAAAGGTCATCTTATACTCTTCTATCCAACAAATACTCATATAGACTCCAACATCTTATTGCGGATTACTTAAATCGGGAAGTATACAATTTTACAGTCTCCTACGTTTCACAACACATATCTTCCGAACTGAAGTCTTATTTATTATTCTCCTAAAATACCTCCAGCATCTAGAACATTTAGATTCTAAAAACAAAAACCATTCAAGAAAACTTTTTTCATTCTTATTCATTGAAAAGGTCCAATCGATTTCATTAGAAAAGCATCCGTCCCATGAAGCATCTAGTGCCGCACAGAAACAGCTTTCTTTTCACAAAACTAAATGTTGAAAGAGAATGCCCAAAATACAACTTTTGATCTGAAGATTCTTAACATCGAATGGAGAAAAGTTCTTACTACACAAATAAACAACGTTTCGATCAGTAGTAGTTTCTTGTCAACCTTTGTGTGCTGGGTGGGAATAGAACTCCCGGAAAGTTCCAGCACGTCTTTTTGGGGAACAGTTGAAGATTCAAACAACTGCGAAAGAAAATAGTTTGGTCTTTTGCAAACACTTGTTACCAGTAATACTATTGCAATATGTTCGTCTTTAAACAATATATCTCAGCCTGAGTCAAAGTTGCCCAATGGCCTAATACTCTTCGCAATACCTACATAAATATTCCCATTCATGAAACAGTCGTTTGTCATAAGGGGTAAGGCAATAATAAAGAAAACATCACTTTCCAAAAATACAGTAATGGTCTCAATTAAATCGTAGTGGTTGTCTTTATATCGCAATATTATATTCCTCTCTGCTGACGGTCCAACAAACATTTTGACATACACTCGTGTGTCTGACACGTTCATACACCATAATTTGATATTCGTCTCCAAAATACTTTTGAAACTTGTCCACGTCTTCAATGCTGATTGCAGCCTACTGACGCACCAGCAAGGCAATCATTGAATTCATCAACTGGAATTATATGCTTCTGGAGATAGTCTACGAATGGGAAAGTTAGGACTTTGTCAGGTCGTCCCTGTCCTCGAACAGGAACTGGCATGTCTACATTAATTACTACCTTCTCTACCAAGAAGAATATCTCTTTCGAGTTTAGAACATTTCAATTTTTTCAAGATATCTTCTCCACTAATATGAGCTCGAAATTTAAATGAATATTGGCTTTCTTAACTTGCAATTCTAAGTTTCTATAGTAAAACAAACCTATGAATCGGGATCTACATTATGAAGTAAATGGTCCGTTGTAAATTGAAATAGATTCCTTACAAACTCTTCAGGATCCCTAATTGATGTTGGTACGGAACGAATTGTGATTTCTCGTTCACCTGGAGAATAATTAGATAGATTTCACAACATTCACAATTTCAAATTGAGGTCTAGCTCCTTCACCATGCATCATTACTGCATTATGTTCTTTCATCCATTGTTTCACATTAATATTAATCATTTCATCATCACCGTCACTGCTCACCGTCTCCACAGAAACTTCATCATTATCCTCCTTCGTCATAGTAAGTTCTTTATCCTCATCGTCTGACACAATGCACACATCAGTCATGTTGGAAAGAGCATCTTTATCCACACTACATTCACCTGTGTCTTCATGACTCCATGACTACAAAGTAACACCATTGTACTCTTGTGTATCCAGTCCAAAGAATAGTACTGCTTCATCCAGAATTATTCCAGTAGAATCGCTGATTAATTGACAATAATACTCCCAAACAAGTTGGTTGGTTTACGTAGTAATGGAAAATCAATAATCTGCAAAATCTAAAATGACTTGAGATTTGACACAGGCATATAGAACTGCTTCCTCGTCATTGCAGTAATAATAGAGCAAGTAATGAAGTAACACTTCTCAATTACTTGTACGAGGTTGAAATCCCAGCATTTGGTTGTAGCATCAGTTATTTCAACATTCAAGTACTGTTACAGGATCGTCATAATTTCAGACTTCTGGAGTACGAAGCATGGCGTCAATAGTATTATACATCTTGATGGATTGTAAAGTTTCTAATCACAGCAACCACCAAGACTTCGTCACACAATCTCTGAAGACTGCGTGGGGAAAACTTTTCTTCACAATGTAGCACTTACTCAAACACCAACTTCATAGAGCACTGGGGGATAGCTTCTTTCTTCTCAATGTACCAGTTAGTCGAAAACCAAGTTGATACAGCGCTGGGGAAAGCTTCTTTCTTCGCAACGTACTAGTTAGTCGAAATTACCAAGTTGATGGAGTTCAGGGGGATAAGATTCCACGGCTGCGCAGTAGCCTGTTGAAAGAAAATATTGACTGGTTCACAAATATAGTTATTAATGATTTCGATTTGTTTGACAAATCTCAGGTTTAAAAAGTTTCACGGGAAGTTGTACGTAAACTTTTTCGGATATTCCTCCATCTCCTTCCGTCAACGCTAATCAAAAAATTTCCCGTACCCATCTTGTTATTTCATAACAGAACCCACACGTTTACGGGAACAGTATTTCTAGTTGCCGACAGCATCCGATATCAAAGCCATACATTGATTTTGTATTTTCAAAACACTGGCATTAAAAGTAGAACACTGATCTTTAAAAGAAAATGCTGATCTTTGAAGCAAGACACTGATTTTGTATTTTCAAACACTGATGTAATAAATTAAAACATATTTTGAAAGTAAACCACTGATCTTTAAAGAAGACATTAATGTTGCAAAAGAATAGTTAGCAAACAAAGTAATAACTTCTTATGTTAATTCTAAATCCTTGCAACATTCACACACATTTTAATAATTTGTATAAACAGAACAAGCTTTTTACATTTCAAGGTCTTAGATTACTTCACCAAACTCTCAGCTAGTGTCTCGTAGAACGAGCTAGGAATTGAAAACCTTTCACTAGCTGACAATGCAATACTGTCAGTGGAATACTATTTTACCACTCCATTAAACACTTGTAGTGAATGACGGATATGCTGAAGAAGCTGTATTTTCTGTTAAGATGTACCTTCGAGTAAAATTTTCTTACTTTTATAATGGCAACACGATATGCATCCCCCAGCACTACACCATGAGGGGTGCTTGTTTTCCCTGAGCGTCCTATTATTTTGTCCATACCTTCTAGAAAATTCAAAATAAGAAAATACTAATAATTAGGTTGTGTATTGAGTTGGCAATAATGAAAATTTTAAGAAGGTATTTGATCAACAATGATAAATATCTTTGTAACTAAATCTAGTGACTTTTAGTAAATTTTAGTGTAATCTGCAACACTAAAAACTCGAAGAATGCCCGCTCCAAGATTCGAAGTATGTCCGTCATTCACTACTAGTGTTTTAGTGGGATGGGAAAACAGTGTTGCATTGTCAGCAGTTGAAGCGTTTTCAGTTCCTTGCTCGTTCAACGACACATTAGATGAGAGTTCGGTGAAGTAACCTAAGACAGAAATGTAAAAAGCTTGTGCTGTTTATGCAAATCATTAAAATGTGTGTGAATGTTTGCAAGAATTTAGAAGTAATGTAAGAAGTGATTGCTTTGTCTGCTAACATTTCTTTTGCAACATCAGTGTTTTGCTTAAATATCAGTGTTTTATTTTAAAATTCAGTGTTTCATTTTATTACATCAATGATAGAAAATTAAAAATCAACCTTTTGTTTTAAAGATCAGGGTTTTATTTTAAAGATAAGTGTATTACTTTTAATGTCAGTGTTTTTTAAATATTAGGCTTTACTTTTAATGTCAGTGTTTTTAAAATACAAATTAGCGTATCGCTTTGCAATATTAATATCTACAGAAACTTGTTTCAAAATATCTTTCATTCTACATAGTTAATACTGTACATT
>JAGDQP010026889.1:8882-22646 GCA_022664845.1 Lepisma saccharinum
CCTGGTGATTTGAAATTTTTCAATTTCTTTACCGACATTTCGATCTCGATCTCGCTAGGTTTGGGAATCCATGGTTCTGCGGTACGGATGTCAAATTTCTCTGTTTGTTCCCCGTTGTGTACATTAAGAAGATGGTCGAAATAATTTTTCCACACATCGACAATTTTAGTCGGATCCGCCTGAAGATCTCCGGGTTGATTTCATTTCTAATCGTTCCTAACCTCGGCTGGTAACCTTTTCTTAACGATTTTACCATTTTCGGGTATGAACCACTGAAAATCTTGTGTTGTCTGAGACTCCTCTTGACTCATAAAATTGGGTGTGTGGCCCGTAATTTCACAACAAAAAATTATTCATAACTTTGTTTCACAAAATTATTTACACAGAGCAGTATATTTCGATGATGGAACAATTGTCGGACACCTCTTTAGGGCATAATTTCAACAGAATAATGCACGTACACATAGATTGCGGCATGCCAGACTGCGATGGATTACTTTGAAAATGTATTTCCAGAACGACTGATTTAAAAACTGGGCCGGCACGATCCGCAGACTTAACTGTCCCGAACTTTTTCCTTTGGAAATATCTCAAGGATGTTGCATATTCAAATCATTTTCACACAATTTAACAACTGCACCCCGACATTCAACGCTGTGTGGACGAAATACTGTATTGACTGGAACACTGCCTAGTGTATTTGCAATCATGATTCACTAGTACATGTGCGTAAAATGCACAGCTGTTGACATTTTCATCACTTTTTGTAGGGCATATATGTATATTCCCACAGGGCTGCATTTCTTTTTGAGCTCCCTGTCGTTATGCTGTTTGTCTAAGGGGGTAGCGCGTATATCGGCCCGGGTTCAAATCCCGGCCAGGACGCTAGAGAGGTTATCATGCCTGGCGTTCTGAGGAGCACTTAGCCTCATATCAGATTGTGTACCAGTGTGTCCTTGGTACTTCTGGGCAGTGGGCACCTTGGGAGGCAAAGGCGGTCGAACGTGGGACTGAGCACACCACCTCACCTCATTTCGTGGCATAGGGCGACAATATGTGGAGTGCTACCTCCACATGCCCCATGCGTCGTTCTCTTTCAAAATTAGTTGAAAAATGGAAATGGGGAAAGCTTTTAATGTAAAAGTCAATTTTAAATTTTACTATGCTCGTAATCTTTTTGTGCAGACCATTCTTAAATATTTTTTCTCTATTTCAGGAGAAGAACCTGCTTTTTATTTTGTTTATTCTTGTGTTAATTTTTTGAGCACGATCCCAATATGTTATAGTAATTGAATTTCTCATCAAAACTGTAGTTGATAGTCTGTTGCCAAAGCAGCACGCGAAAATTTGCATATTTACCCTCGGGATTAACAATGCCGTATTATTAGCAATCATATTTTAAATACAGATAGAAGGGCTCTGACGTGTCAGATTTTCACACCATTGTTAGCATGTGAGGAATGAAAAAAGGAATGTGGAGAAAAAAAAGTGGGAAATAAACTTCGAAATGGCTGAGTAAATGAATGCAAATTGAAGGGTGTTAAGACCAAAGCACTGTGGTTGACTTTGCTTTTGGAGCATGAGATGCTTCGAGCAGGCAGGTTCCAAATGCCCTGTGTATGTTTGGGAGAAGGGGGAAATCTGTAACAGAAAAGTTGATTGAAACCTGTGAGATGTAAGTTTGTGTATTTTCTTGTGAACTACATGGCTCAACAGAACAACGCATGGGAGAACACGAAGCGATATTTTCAGGTGCGTGAATATTTTTGTTAGCCGAAATTGTGTAAACGAACCTGTAATCTCACGATGTCACTTTCTCCAGATGTACTGATGCGTTCACTTTGTGGTGTAAATACGTGCAATTGGAAGAGAGGGAAAGTGGATGTAACATAAAAGAGATTTTTTTGTATTACACGTTTCTTAACTTTTATTTTGTTTTTCATTGTAGTGATAATTCAAATTCTATTAAGTCGTCTAAACAGCGGAACCACCGGCTATCGTTTGAGATTCATTCCTTTTGTATTATGGATATGTATATTAAGGAAATACATAAACATACAATTAAGTTGTGTACAACATATAACAAATTTGTTATGCTGGGATTCAGAATATTAATTCGTTCGGTCACAATTGAAGCGTTTTTTTGCGCCTACGTATTGTATGCTTCTTCCACAAAGGACTGTTCGTCAGTCGATTTATTCGCAATTTTCATATTCCATCGATGATATCAGAATATGGAAGTATACGTTCGTAAACAAATGCTATGCTTCACGGTTTATAGACAGTTTGTTTATCCATAATAGGGAGCATTATGAAATGTATTTATTTGTGGTACAAAATACGTGATAAGTCAAAACACAGAGGATGAAGGCGATAGATACATAACAATTAAGAATGAATTCATAGAGAAAGTAAATAAATTACATACGTAATAAGCAAAATTGAGGTAACTGAAGAAATAAAAAGTCGCTTAGCATTGGGCAACGCGTGTATCTATTCAAACCAGTAGCTTCTAACTTCGAGACCGGAGAATGGTGGAGACTGCATAATGAAGAGCTCCACTGACTGTACGACTCACCCGATGTTGTAAAGAATAATAAAATCGCTGCGCCTTTGATAGGCAGGCCATGTAGCTCGGATGGGAGGAAAACTAAGATTATATTACATCTTTGTTGGAAAGCCGGATGAATAGAGACCGTTGGGAGGAAAATATTAGAAAGGATCTTCGGGAGGTAGCTGTTCGTAATGAAATCAGGCTTGATTTTGCCCGGAACAGAATCCATTGATCCATTGGCGAACGTTTGTTACTACGGCGATGAACTTGCGAATTTCGTACACCATAGAGTAAGTCAGTGAGTCTTTTAATATTTTTACAAGTGTTGCGACTGTTCAGTCGACCTATAACCAACGTCTCCTTCAAGACGCTGTGATGAAAAATGAAATTGTCTGCTGCTTTCCATATCGGATTTTTTTGTTTTCGTTATTGAAGTTCTGCTCACGTATTATTATTGTACTCGATTCCTTTATAATTCGCTCTGTTAATCATTACTTTAGTGCAGAACTTCTCTTTCTTGAAAATAACTGAGTTCTTTATATATGTATTTGATGTTGTGCGCTAGCTTATTTCTCTCATTACCACAGATAACTATTGTTTCTTAATTCTAGTTCCAATTGTTCTTCCTGCCGTACCAATGTAAACTTTACCACAATTACTATTAATTTTGTACACTGCGTGTTGGAGGTTGTCTTTCACAGGTTCCAGTTTGCTTTTGGTTTTTGCCGGTGATCGATCTCTATAGTCTTGACTCCGTATCTTTTCAATATACTCTTTCTATTTGGTCACTACTTGCCTTTTTAAAACAAGACTACTGTTGCTTATCTTTATTCTCCTGTTCGTCTTTCTCTTTCTGTTCAATCCGTATTGCCTTCCCTTCAACAGTTCGTTGCCGTACCCAGAAAACATTAAAAATCCATCAGTTTTAAAGATTTCATTGCTACAAAATAAAAATGTATTGAAGTTCACGCTACTGGGAAATTCAACTGAAAGGTCAGGTAGATGCTTTTTACAATAACAGTTCTTTTTGCAATGTTTTTGATGTCTGGTAACACTAACAAAATCTTAAAAATTTATATTTGCAAAATTGCATTTTGAGCTATTTTCGCGTTGTGATTTAGATGTTTTCAGTGGTGTACTGTAACTGTTGGAAACACTCAACTTGAGGAAATTTGTGGTGTTACCGCGTAAAGAGGGTAGTTTTACCCAGCTGTTAAGAAATTAAGTTGAAAAAAATCTTTTTTGTAGAAATGGAGCATTCAATTGTAGCCGTTACTAGTTAAGGTAATACTCTACTTGTAGAAATAGTACTTGTTATTTACCAACTTGTAGTACTACTCGGCACGGAAGTGTCTCTTTCCTACCAATTGGAGTGGCTCTTGTCTTTACGATAACTGGATTACAGGATTTCGCAGGAAGCCCATAGCAGTCACATTCACAGTAAGTGTGTGTGTGGTTTGTGGGTTTCTTGGGTGGTATTTTATCAAGTCTATTGTCTTAGCTCTTTCCCTTTCTCCTCTTACTATTAGCATTTGCGTCATGAATTTGTCGTCATGTCGTTTTCACACTGATAATATTTTGAACGTTAATCTTGGCTGATAAAGATGACGTACACTGTTGCAGTACCTTTTGTATTTCCTTTGAAATAGAAAAAAACTTGCATACGTTGCGTTCTTCTTGAGAAGTGCATCAATTGGAAAGCAATTGTCTCGGAACAGTTCTAACAGCAAATTGTGAATGTCAGTCGCAACACGATGAGCAGACTGACGAAGATAAAGAGAGAGAGAGCATCTCTTATTGATTTGATCGTTACCAAGGCAACCGACCGACGAGTGACGTCATGCGTAGGTGAGGAGAGGCTCTGTGTATCGGCAAAGGCAAGGCAGTTTAGTCCAACCGACGACTGGAGCGTGGCGGTTGTGGCTGCGCACTGGTGATGTGCTTGTACCTTCAAAGGTTCATGTGACTCGGTCGCTTCACTCCGTTGGTTTATACTTGGAAAACTACGTCCGTGAGACAACTTATTATTTCATTTCAACAAGTAGAGCGAACTGTGGACTCGGAAGACAAGGTGCCCAGCGTGGTTGTGATTATTTTTTTCTCTGTGTGCACACTTTTTATGATACCATAGCCATGTAATCTGTTGTTCTATCTGCCCTCCGTGTACCGCTGCGATGTAGTGCATCAGTTTTTGTGTGTGCTAATTCCTGAATATACTCCGCACTCTTGGCATGGTTCATCCAATGTGATATTTTCGGAACGAGTATTTAGTGACGACTTTTTCTTTAGGAGATCAGTGACTTGGTGAGTCCTTTTGGCATTTAGGTCTCATTCCTAGTAGTTGTAAGTAAGAATGATACCTGTCTAATCATATAATAGTTCAGTGAGACGGTGAAAGAAGTGGTGAAAATTGCAAGTTATTTCTGCGTTCCGAGGTAATATGTTGTCAGACTTGTTCATAAGTACCGGGACGACTTTTTTTTTTTATGATCTGAAGAGAGGAAATGCCAAACGTTGGAAGTGCCATGGTTTGAAAAAAAAAAACACTTTGGTCCAGAAGCATGTTCGATGTGCCCACCCACATGACCCCATTCTTGTTCCCAGTGCCAAATCAGTTGTTTTCTGCTTCTTCTGTACAATTTTAAATTTGGCACTTAAAACGTTTGGCATTTTCACTCTTCATATGTAAAGATAGAATCACAGAAAATCAGATAAACGAAGAAAATAATATAAACAAAAAATCAGTAGTGTTGATTATCTGTAAAATTATCGCCCAGCATCTTAACGCCGATGTAGAACAACAGACTATGATTTGGAAGATCAAATCATATTAGTTTTGTATAAGTTTTGAAGAATAATCACCCTCACAAGGCGAATAGTGTAATGGAGAGCCACTTTTATGCTCTCAAAAGTATGTAGAGCCACTTTTATGTTTCCTTCGCAAATCTTACTGAAAAGGAAAAGATCTGGAGCCTACTTTATTCTGACGTAAGTCCATGATACCCTATATTTATTTTTAATACACACATTTTACTGGTCATTCGGTTTGTTGTAAATTATATTCCTTTTATTTTCGATACTTTTTTAAATTCCAAATCAGCGAAGTTGCGGACATGATAATTATGATTTATGAGGGCCGCGGTGGCTCAGTGGTAGAATGCTCGCCTCTTGTTCTTAGGGTCCTCGGTTCGATCCATACGGGCTTTGTGGTGGACAAACACCTTGTGCGTGGGTTTTCTCGCGGTCTTGCTTCCTTTCTTCATTCCACCAATTCTCCCATCAATGTCTATTCAGTCTGAGCCAATGTTGCCTAAACGCCTTAAAAAATTCAAATTCAAATGATAAGTCTATGTTTTGGGACCAGTTGCACTGTAAAAAGATGCAAAGTAAAAGTGAAGGTATCCCCTGTGAGATGCGCACGCGCCGTGAACGGCACATGGGGGATGTGGAGGTAGCGCTCCACATTCTCAACCAGCAGCATGAGTTGAGGTGCGATGGTCTGTCCCACACTCGACCGCCTTTACCTCCCCAAGTTTTTTTTTCATACCTTCAAAAGCCATTTTTTTTTATCACTTTTGTTGTATACTTTTTCATATCCAATTGCTATTTGAATACTTTCTAAACAAATGGCGAGCAGTCCACAATGTGACTTCTTGTGTATAATTAATACGTGGACGTGATTTGATATGCTGGAGTTTGCTCATGATTCATAATATCGTTGTTGGCTTCGCATTCGAACTTAGTGGGAGGTCGCTTTGACTGAGGTGTTCGCAAGGTTTTTCCTCAGTCGCACCAGACTATTTTTGCTGCGATAGTGCCTTTAAACTAGATGACTTCTCACATCCCTTTCCCCTACTCCATCCCGACCTGTGCTAAAGATGCCAAATACAAATCAGTTCAATTCGTCACGTATCGCTTTAATGGTATTGTTATACGAATTTGTTTGTGAGTATCCACTATCGCAACTGAAAACGTGAGTGGATTAATAATTAAACAGTTGAATCAGTAAACAGAAGCAGTTGAGTTCTATTTTATGAAAATGAAAAACTTTCAATATAGGCCTAAATGAAAATTTCTATAGTAAAAAAAGTATAAGCTGTCCTGAGTTCTCTAGCCAAATCTTCAAAAGTATCTGCTAGAGAACGTGCGATAAGGAACTGTCATTATGTGCTTCCCAACTATTTAGTTTGTATTCATCAAACTCCTTGTCTTCGCTATCTTTTTAACTATCATTTTTTTAGTCTTTGACTCCAGTTTGCTTTTGTAAATGCTCTTGAGCCCATACTGGTCATTATGGACCTCGATTTTCCAAAACAGGACTATACAATATGCCTTTTTCTTTTAAAACTTTTTCTTTTCCTGTAGCTATATTTAAAAAGTCAGTCAGGAATTAGGATCCAGTATTGACGAACCCTGATAAGTTTAAATTGGCCGCAAGAATCAAAAGAAATTGACACAGAAATTTTGACCAAATTTTAAAATCAGTTTTAGTCCGCTATACGATACTCGATAAAAATTACGATAGCAATATTCATTATGGTATAAAAAAAGAAGACCGCAGGGAATATTTGAATATCTTGAATGCAGATCTTGCTTCTAGTGAATATGAGCACTTCAAAATGTTGGCTACTATTGCGATGATGATGAGTGTTTTGCCCGAAGGCAGGTCCCTGGGCAAGGTGAACCGGTAGTGGTTTGCCATTGCATTTATCGGATGAAGATAACGTTCTAATGATGGGACCTAACGGTTTAAGGTGGTATCTGAATCACTTGTGTCCCCACCGGCCCTTTTAAGGGCGTTCTCTCTCAATTGACCATCTAGCCTAGGAGATAAGGCGTTGGTTCGCTGACCAGAAGCTAGGTTCAAATCTCACTGGTCAAGTTCTTTTTTAACTCTTTTTCATTCATAACAACAGTACTTTTCTTTGTTACTACTTGTAAATAAATATTCCCTTTGGTTCTTTTTACATTTTCAATATTTTATTGATGTTTTCAGGTTTAAAACATAAACATTTTATCTGAATACATGGAGATATTCCCATCGAAAAAAAAAAATAGCATAGATCCCATCTTTTTTTGAGGGAAAATTTCTCGTCTTTTTGCTCTCGTAAGATGGGATATTCCGCTCAAATCTAGCGGAATTCCACTCTTTGAATTTAGTGTGTATTATTCAAACTTCTGTTGTTTTTATTATTTAGACATTTATTCTTGATTTCTGAACGTATTCAGTCAAAAGTTTTCCCGAATGCGTTCTTCACCAAGAAAGAAAGACATATCGAGAATAATTTTGACCAGCTCTGGTGCATGAGGTATTCGGTTCGAACCCAGCTCATGCCGTGTAGACTTTGTGGTGAGCAAACACCGCGTGCGTGGGGTTCTCCCGTTTCCTCCCGCAGTCTTCATTCCACCAATTCTCCCATCATCATACTGTCGAACCGAGCCAAAAGTTGCCTAAAGGCCAAAAATAAAATTAAATTCAGTCAGTAATTTTGACTGCATAATATTCTTAATCATAATGTAAATATATCTGAATAATAGTCACAATGTTGATATGAAAAGGGGTCGAGAAATTGGTAGGAACTCTTTTAGGGTCAGTTCTACTGTCGACCGCTGAACTTCTAGTCAGCGCTAAGTTGAGGCCAAGTCTGATTTTGACCAATGAGAGTGCGCAAAATGAGAGTTGGCCTCAACTTAGCGCTGACTAGAAGTTTAGTGGTCAATTGTAGAACGACTCTTATTATTTTTTAAATCTGAAAGTTTTCTGATATCCGTCAGTAATGTTACTGAAAAGCACCCAGTTGCCTTTCTTTTTCCAGTTTTTCCAGTAGTTATTTTCTTTTACAGTGTACAACTGATTTGCAGTTACTTTATTCGCACCTTTACGTATACTATAACCTTCAAATCAGTTTGTTGCTGTAGCTATTATAAGGTAACTCGTAAGGCAGAGAAATTTAGCGTGATAAAAATATTGTATTATTTTTTTATCAGAATAATTAAGTGAAAAGAGTACATTCCTACTACTTCTTGTAATGTAGCATAAAAGAATCGACCGGCGAAGTGTACGATTGTGATACATGTTATCCAATGCATTACTTAAACAATACATTGCGTGATTATAATGTCTTCCGCAGTAACTTCCTTGATAACTGAAGAAAAAAAGTTCAATGCCAGCACGTAACATTGCCTTATATAGGTTGTAGGCTTCGATTTACATCAAGTACATAGTTAGTATTATGATAAGGGAGTATGATTTAGCTGTCTGTGAACTTAGTCAGATTACCAGCATTGTTTGTTATAAGCACTTGGCATTGTTTGACGTCCAGTGTGTGAATATCAAACTTCATTGGTTATCATAGAGAGAGAGAGAGAGAACTGATTTCTTCAAGTGACCCTTTAGATTGAACTATATGAATCTCCACACACACACACACACACACACACCCGTTGTGCGGGGCGAATCAAATATGCAGTCATCGGGACTGTCACTAATCAGTCGTTGTTAATGAATTGATAGTCATGCCAAATCTGATCACTTGAAGGTAGTCAGCCCGTCGAACAACATTGTAATGTGGGTTGCCGCGTGCTTTGCTTTAAAATTCATTGTATAATTAGATGGTTGATTGTCTCTGAAGATATTTATTTTAGAATCAAAGTTATAATAACATTCCAGACGGAGCCAGTATTTGATCATGTGCGAAAAATAATTTCGATCGGTCAAGTACTTTTTGCGTGATGCTCACGCACACATAGTCACTTTCAATTTTATACGTATATGAGAGATTGGTGGTAGATAGTAAAAATTATATTCCTGGAAAGAATTAGGAGTGTGTATAGAAAGATCACTTATTGTCCGCTTCAAGGAATTTCTATCACATCGAATTAGTCCTGGTCAGTATAGCTTCTGTACGTTAAAAATAATTAGAAGTTTATAAAGTGTCAGTTTTTATCACTTCTGGCATTATTTTGGTGTACAACACATTTATTATAGTTATTGAACATATTCACTTCAGTTTATGATTATCAAGACATTATTAAGAGAGTTTTATAGCAAACTGGGCTTATAAATAAACCAGTAGGACTTGAAGTACTGTAAAATCAATTGAAATAATGTCAAAGACCCCAAGTGTGATGTAACGAAGAAAACAAGGTTGCTTTAGAGGTGTTCGTTAGATTAAAAGAAGATACACACACACACACACCTTGGAGTTATAACAGAGTTTTTGGTATTGATTTATCCTAAGATTGCGTGTAACTTTGAGCAGTATTTGAACTGTCGGAGCCACGTGCATTCCCTGAGAAATTCGCAGAGCAGGTCAGATTACCTGTGTAACGTTCGGAGCTCATGATGAATAAAATATTGTGTACGTTCAATGCGAATCACTGTTTTATTATTATTATTATTATTATTATTATTATTATTATTATTATTATTATTATTATTATTATTATAAGAAGAAGAAGAAGAAACTTGTAGCAATATGCTCACTATGCTGTCCCACATTCCTTTTTAAGGCATCATTCGTTCGAGTCTACGTTATTTTTCAACTTTACCTGATGTCCAGATAAATCAGTGGGATAACTCTGTTACAAAGACGGTTTTGTTTCTTTACAAAGCAATTTGAATTTAATTTTTAAGACCTTTAGTCAACTTTGGCTCAGGCGGGATGGATGATGATGAGATGAATTGGTGGAATGGTGAAAACTGTCACAGAACATTTTCTTTCTGCTGGAATCCCGACTCGAAGTGCTAAGTGTGTTGAAGTGAAAGGAAAGCTACGTAGAAAAAAATGTCATTTCATACATTTATTTTTACAAATGTGTTAGGCTTAGAACTTATTAAAGAATGCTATTAGGAATACGTTCTTCCTTATTATAAGACTGTTTTTGTAATCGAAATATTATTTTCAAGTTTACTGTTTTTATTTTTCATTTTGGAGGCATAAATTTTCGGAGAGGGAGGAGGGGCTCGACTGACGTGTTCGACTCTCTTTGTTGATGCCCGTGCTCAAAGCAAAGACAAGACAGTACTGGAAATTATGTTGTTAATCCAGTTTTATTTCCATGTCAGTTCCTTGACGTTGATCCTTAAATTGAACAACTTGAAAGCTTCCCAATGTGAGATGATCACCGTTCGACATCAATGTGACAATAAGAAGCCAAAATTAAACATTTTAAATTATTTTACGTTATCGCCTCTTTGAGCGTGTGAAGAGACAATATCAGTGGATATCCCCTTTCTTGCCTGTCTTTCAGTACTTTGATGTATCTCGTAGTAGTTTTTTCTCTCAGCCATCTGAAACAGTGCTTTCATGGACAGCGGATTGAGTGGCACAAAGTGCACATAATTTTGTGGGGCCGTTTCACAGTGGTAAATCAAAATATAATTTATATATGCGTGCCACCACCCATCAAAGCAACACACAAATCTCAACTGAAATAAATAAATAATATCGTTAGGAAAATGTATTTTTAGTGTTTTCTTTATCTTTTGCTAACTTTCTCGTTTGCTAGAAGTTCGTGAATTCCCGACTGCTCCAAGCATTCGTGACTTCTCGGTCGCATTCGGATACTCCTCAAATGCTGGCAGCAGATGCTAGTACTGTATTATGGTGCACATAGTCTCCTCCAACATTAATATCTAGTTCGGGCCGTCGATGAGTATTTCATACACTGAAACACTTTTCGAAACATTCATGGAAAATCTAGGCATCCATAGCTGACTGGTCTAAACTACCAGCTATAAGACACGTGATCAAAACAGTATAGAATGTCAGAAATACGTTGCCCGAACCCCGAAGACAAGTTGCTCCCACATTTTAATTTTCTGTTTGTCAACTGATTCAATTTGTCTATAGGGATCGGAATTCCCATTGATTGAGAATATTTACCAAGGGTGATCAAGATGACGGCAGCACACACTTGATCAGAATTCCCTATTTTGCCACGACAGTAAACTGTTTTCTTATTCTGCGCATGTGCGCAAAGACCTGAAAACTACAAATATCCAGCTCAGCATACAAAAAGTATTTGAATATTCCTAAATTTCAATGAAGCCACGTGGAATACAAAAAATATCTACTGAACTTTACTGGGAGTTCCCTATCATCGTTTACAAAATTTTTAACAATGTAAAAGACTAATACCCTTTGGCACTGTCTGCTTAAATCATCAATCAATATCGATATCCAGACTTTATAGTATCTCTGTAGCTCTTTCTTTAAAAGGAAAGAACTGATAAGATAAATTTAGGATTAGCAGCTCAAGGGAAAAGAAATCAAACCCAACATTACGTCGCAGATTGTATATAAACAATTTCAACTCCCATGTCAAGTCCATTCATTCTTTATTGCTTTCGGTTAACGCTTAAAATAGAAAAGGAAACAGTAAATTGTAAGCAAATGTACAGTACGAGAAAATAAAAATGTTGCTATTGTCTCGTTGATTGTAGGTGGCAAAAGTATTTACTAAAATGGAAGTGAATACACTGAAAACAAAATTCTTTTATATTTAAGAAGCATACCCCAAATGAATAAACTTTTGATGATTTGTTGGTTTCTTTGTTCACTGTCGATCACGGTTTAATACTTTTAGAGCAATTTTGTACACCTTTCCCCATAAATTTGAGTATCTGGATTTATTCTCTAGATAGGAAGTGAAAACGTTGGCAAGAGCGGAGACGGAACTCACGCCGTCTTGATGATAACCTATTGTTTTAACCATATGGGCTGTGAAGAATAACAAATTAATTGCATTTCTCACTATATACTGAATCGAAAATTCGTCAGTCGGAATTTTGGAAGTCGAAAGTAAAGTAATTTAGCGTACAAATGTTACTGATTTATTCGCCACGCTCCTTGTAGCAGTTCTTGATTTAACTCCCATGTAATGTCTCTGAACACGTATTTTAAGCCTAGCAAAAAGCTTGCATTCTTATCAGTTACCATGAAGGTGACACATTCCTTTATCTTTACTGCACAAAATTAGTCGCGATACACTGTACTTCTAGATATAATCAACGTGAAATTTGGATTCTTAAAGTCTCTTCCTGCTTTAAATTTCCATATTTTGCAACTATAGATTGGAATGCTTTCCAAACTTTTACTCTCCAGGTGAAATTTAATTTTATCTGATAATCTTCCTGCGTCGTACGTGTAATCAGTTCTCGAAGCGGAATATATTACGTATTTAGCAAGCAGTACAACGTGAGGGTTGCGGGTTGTTTGCAAAGGAGTTCGCTAGGTTTGTGTGTGTGTTTGTATGTGTATGTACGCATGCATGTATGTGCCTTCTGAATGCTTGAACACACAAAGTGAAATGAAACCGCTTACTATAAACAAGAAAAGTACTTTGGGGGTCGCCGGCCAGAAGACAGGTTAAAGAGGGTTGCGGCATGAAAAAGGTTGAGAAACGCTGACTTAAAGTATTAGCAATAACGTGAGTAGGGACGTACGTACTCATTTCCAAGCCCCAACAGTAATAAAATAACATTACCTCGGAAATGTAATAGGACCAAAGAAGGAAAAGGTTAAAATTATGACTAGCCGAGTCATTAAAACAGGGGGGTGAAAAAAGGGGACATATTATGATTTATATAGAACAGTTAAAGTAACTTTTAAATTCTTTCTATCCAGTGGTTACACTGACAAAGGAACTGCCTCTCATTGAAATCTCAAATGAACATGAAGCTTCCCTGGTACATTTATGATGTGTTGAAATGAACTCTCCTGTAGTACTATTTTTCCGAACTTGTGCGAACGCGTAGTCAACTTTTAATCCATTTAAGGCCTTTTGGCACCTTTGGCACCTTTGGCTCAGGCCAGACTTTCATAAGGTTTCGCTGAACATAATCAGTTACCTTAAAAGTTATCAAGGAAGTTTGTGTGTTCATTAATGATGAAAGTACATAAATAATAAAGGTCTTAACGACGGGGGGTGGAAATTCGGCCACGTGTCAGAGCTACAAGGAGCCGAAACGTGGCAAAATGAACGTTAAAGCTTCACATTTCCCATAACAGTAACAATAAAACTGATTCGGCACGGTATCGCCACAGACTTCAAACCTGGTCTGTCCAAAAATCAAAATAAGGATGAATGGTAGAATTCTGCACCAAGGAACAGTAATTCATTTGCGGCAAGTCGGTATCTCAAACAATTTCCTTCGCCGAATGATTTTTAAACTCATTTTTTATAACTGACGATTGTAATTTATG
>JAGDQP010026890.1:0-25466 GCA_022664845.1 Lepisma saccharinum
TATATATATATATAATAATAATAAATCACAGCCATATTCAATCCACTACTGGATGAGGCCTCTCCCCGAAGGGAGGAGTTAGTCTACTGCTCCCACGCTGACCAGACGGGTTGGGAGAGGATATATATATATATATATATATATATATTTCATATTCATTCATACTTTAATCTTGTAAGCTAAAGTTGTTTCAGGTATTGTAGAGAGTTTGTAGAATTTGTAGAGTCATACACTTAGAGAACATTAAATTTCCCAGAATCAAAAAAATCAAAAATAATATATCGTGCACCAAATACACTAGGATTTTGCTAAAAGAAATTACGTAAGTTTATATAAGAAACTCGCGGATACTGAGTGGAGTATCATGAACAGAGAGATGCAAGCACCGATTAAGCTCTCGATTGCTTTGATGAGATATTATACAAAGTATTCAATTAATATATTTCCTTCAAAACTGTAGTTAGCAGAAAATTCCCATGCTGGTTTGTTAAGTTATTGTTACGTACTCCAATACAAAGGAAACCGTTAAAATAGTAGAGTTAAACACTACCGTTTCCGATTAACACTACCAGTTACTGCCGAGCAAACGTCTATAAAAAAAACTACGAGCGGAAGTGGAAAAAGTATTAAATTACCGAACAAAACTTTCACAGAACGGACAGAAAGTAATACAGAGAGCATATTTTTGATCATATGTTAAAAGAAAACGTAACAATAAGAATACAAATACAATGTAACTTAATAGTGAGTAATTGAAAACCCTGAAGTTTATGCAGAATATTTTAAATTAGCAGTTCTCCAAATTCTAGCAACTCCAGACTTGACTGTCTCCTAAGAGCAGGTTTACATGAACACTAACTTACTGACCAACTGACGGAAATAACTAAAAAACGGACTAATCGAAATTGATCAAACTTCACACATACAATACCCATCACCAGCTCCATTGACGACCCACGGTGTTCTGTTGTCACATTTAATATAAATTGATTACAAGCAAGTGACACACAGTCCTACTGGTTGCGAGGTATCAATTCTGTTTAAAGTAACAAACATCGGGAAATAAATGTTTCAATATAAATAGACCATTTGAAAACTGCGAAATCCATCTCGTCTCCGTGGTCTAATGGCAAAGGTCTCAATTTCTGACCTGCACTGGGGAGACACAATTTCTACCAGTTTGAGCCTTTCTCATGCTAGTCCTTCTTAATTAGGATTTGCCCGGTTCCTTTTAGTCCCACTAAGCGAATTCCGCATTGCTATTTTGCATTAAGACTATGGTCACTACCTTACCTTTAACACTTTCACGCACAAGTAAACTTTATTTAGAAAGATAACCCTTAATTCTTAAACTTTACTTCTGTCCAAGGAAAAGTTAAGGGTAAACAGTTGAGGTACTTGCCTTATTTCAAAGTCTTGTTTTAAGTTGCAATTTTAATCTTTCGTTCTAAGAACAGGAATTATTACCAACATTGAATATTTTATCGTACTGAGGATCAAGGAACGAGGTGTTTCTTAACAAATAAAGTCGCACTTCTGTTGATTTAAGTTCGTTTATTGAAAATTGAGGATACACAAAATCTAAAAGTCCAAAGCCCAAATTTGGACCCTCATAATTCGTGAACGTAAAAGTTTACAGCATAGTACTGCATAGTAAAAGTTTACAGCATAGATTACTACTGAGATCAAGAGCTACCACCATACCAAGTTTGGTTAAATCGGATGTATTCTGTATTTCAGGTAGAATGAATTAAACGCTCTTTACGATTTAAAAAAAATCAAGAGAAGTGCGAAAAGGATTGATGCACAGTTCAATATGAGATGCAGTTCACCTTATTTCAAAGTACCTTCCTGACGTTTGTTTTATGAACTCTAGATACACCAGATAGAACTTCAGTCAGAATGTATAGTCTCGAGATTTGAACCCAGTTCCTCCCGATTTACAGGGAAAGTATGCTTCCGTTGATTCACCACGTTCAGTAGCCCTAAATGATGTTAAAACTAAATAGGTCTTAACGCAAAAGTTAATATGAAGTCTTGTCTCAGGCAGTTCTTTCTTTAGTAATCTTAATCAGGATTGTATCCAAGAAGTCCCCCTTATAATGTAGTCGCTTACAGCAAATATTAGCCAGAATCGTGACATACTGGATTAAAGCGACAGATTTTGTATAGTTCTTCTGTATCCTCAGTACAATCGATTTTCGGGTCTGCCATCTTGAAATACGACGCCATCTTTATTTTCTTCAAGATTTTTCGACTTTTCTTAAAAAATCGCTGATTATCTCCCCCAATGGTTGAGTTTACAGCAAAACGTACGGTATTCAAATATCTTATTTACCATTAAATTCTCTACAACTTGAGCACAATACTGCTTTTGTAAGTCTCGTAGTTTCGAGATATAAGCTTTCAAAATTTTGATTTTTTGTAAATATTCGACTCTTTCTTAAACAATCGCCGATTATCTCCCCAATGGTCGAGTTTATAGCAAAAAGTGCTCAATTAAGTTTTATTTCAACTAAAATTTCCTACACTTTGAGCCCAATACCGCTTTTGTAGCTTTCATACTTTTCGAGATACAAGCTTTCAAAATTTTGACTTTTTTTTTGTAAGTTTTCGACTTTTCTTAAAAATCACTGATTATCTTCCCAGTGGTAGAGTTTACAGCAAAAAGTGTCCGAATACGTTTTATTGAAAATCAAATTAACTACAGTTTAAGTGCAATACCGCTTTTGTAGCTTTTATTGTTTTCTAGTTACATGCTTTCAAAATCTTGACATTTTGTAGGTTGCTATATGAACCTGTAATACCGTTAGTTTGTTGGATTTTGTTGAATATACCCAGTGCAGTTCTTGACCGAACGCGGATGTGGGACCAAACCGTGGCTGTAGGTTCCTTCAGGTTGTGTCCACAGCGGGAGGCGTGAAGCTCGATCCGCTGTATTTTAGTGAGCAATAAGTATCAGGTAGTTTACATGGCAAATACGTCGATTCATAGAATACACTACAACAATGTTGTCGGACATAATAAGCACTTGTTTAGCATACATGGGAAGGGCCCACACAACTGCGGCAAGAAACTCGGTGACAAAGGTAGGATATGCTTGAGAGAAGCGAGCCACAAAAAGTTATGTACCATCTTCCAACACAATTGGTGCCATCCACAGACACAGTAGTACGGACAAAGTTGGGTTGAAATAATCACAAGGCACTGAAGCATTGCCCGCTGAGGAAAGATATTTTCTGTGAGATCAGACACTAGCAAAAAGCTCAACGGTGAAAGCGGATCGGCCCAACTAGTGTAGCCAGCGATGACTGTTCGAAGACGGGAGGTAGGCACTAATACACTTTTCTTATTACCTGCAAGTGTAGAGTTACATAGTATAAACACTGCGTGATTGTGGTCCATGCTATTCACCTTTTTGCTCGTGAATGGAGGCAAATTCGACAAAGAAGACGAAGAAGGAGGGACTCCGCAAGACTTGGCCCTCAACCTCTTCATAATCCAGTTGATTTTTGGGTGGATCCTTTCGGCGACCCAGTCCAGTACAAACTACAAAGACACCGTTCCTGAACTGCCGATGAAACTCCCAGATCCTCTCGCCGACCTTCTACTTGAACATGACCTTCACCAAGAAGTTTACAGTAGCCTCCAGACAACCCCCGCTTGATGTTCTTGTATTTGGCTCAGGCCGCAATGTAGATGTTCTTCGCGACCTTTAAATCCAGGACCCCTGGAGAGTATTACCCGGTGATCGGGAATTCTAGAGACAACTCACTCAACATCTCAGCGAAATCCAACCTGCATCTGATGTGGACCATCCAGAAGACGCTCCTCCCGTTGAGCAAGATGAACCAGGGACGTTCGGAAATTCTGCTCCGGACAGGGACCCTTCTGAAGATTGAGACACTTCCCTTTCCCAGTTCTACAATTTGCCAAATTCTCTCAATTCTGAGATATTGAAGCCTTTTTCGCCCCCTGGAGAACTGGTCACCGCATCGCCTTTATATAATACTCCGCCGGGAACTGTCTCTTTGCCTCCTTGTGCGCTGTTACCAATTCTTGAAGACATGTCGTCAGCAGACATCTTAGAAGTTCCTCCCCACTTAATAATGAATTCCTTTCATGTTTTTGTGGTCGGAAAACCAGACGGCAACGGATGGGTAATATACGACTGTCATGACTGGACCTCCTGCTTTCTTCCACTCCCGTTCACTTACCACGCGTCACGGATTTGGTGAACTAAGTGTCAACAGAAACTGTTTTTGCCAAAATTGAATCAGAGACGGTTTCTACCACATTACCTTTCCCACTTATACACGTCGAGAGATACTTTCGTTTTAAAAAGTTACCAATGGGATGGACATTATAGCCATTATTAATGCAAACGGTCATGCGAAAAGAATTAAACTTCCTCCTGAGAAATGTGTGCACATATCTTGTGTATTTTGACGACAAACTCCTTTACGGCTCAGTGTTACAAGTGCATCACGCAGTATCCATACTATGCAACTCTACACTTGCAGTTAATATTAAGAAAATGTATTAGTGCCTACCAAGGAACTCGTTTACGTAGGAGTTAAAGTGTCAACAATGACTATGTCAGTGCCTATTTTGCCTAAGTATCTTCGTATTTTGTGCTTTTCCCCAACGGTATTTTTGGTAGTCTCTTCCCGTCTTCGAACAGTCATTGCTGGCTACATTAGTTGGGCCGATCGGCTTAAATCGTTGAACTTTCCGCTAGTGTCTGCTTCCACCGAAAATATCTTCCCACAGTGGAAAAATGCTTCTACTTAAGAAAACTTTATCAATGCCTTGTGATCTGTTTCAACCTGACTTTGTCCGTACTACTGTGTTTGTGGATAGCACCCCTATGTCCATCGCAGTTGTGTTGGAAGATTTTACAGAACTTTTTGTGGCTCGCTTTTCTCAAGCATATCCTAGCTTTGTCACCGAATTTCTTGCCGCAACTGTGGCGTCCCTTCCCGTGTATGCTAAACAAGCGCTTATTATGTTCGACAACATTGTTGTAGTGTATTCTATGAATCGATGTATTTGCCATGTAAACTACCTGATATTCTTTGCTCTATATTTGTGTAAATGTATCAATAATTTTGTACTACGTCATGTATTTTGAGAAAATAATAAAGTGAATCGAGCTTCACGCCGTCCTTTGCTAACGCAACCTGAAGGGATCCACAGCCAATAAGGCTCCGGTGAGAGGAGCATGGGGTATGATATCCCATGATCACCTATCGGGTTCTCAGTTGATCTGTTTATCTCGTCAGAGCGGAAGCAGCGCGCGTGGGGTTTGGATTAATTCCAGCGGGATATTTTGCATAGTTCTTGATTCAAATAGTTGTTAATATACACAAAAGCACAGAGAAGCTATTTATCAAACATCGACAAAAATTAACTATAATATCGTAATCTATAAAAGGTCTAACCTTTAAAATCTTATATCACGTAAAATATTAAAGATACAAAAGCGGTATTTTACTAAAATTGTAGGCAATTTAATTTGAAAAACTTAACCGAACATTTTTGTTGTAAACTCTACAATTGGGGAGATAATTAGCGATTTTCAAGAAGAGTCGAAAATAATTAAAAAAAAAAAAAAAAATGGTGAAAGCTTGTATCTCGAAAACTGTGAAAGCTACAAAAGCGGTATTGGGTTCAAATTGTAGGGAATTTAATGGTAAATAAGATATTTGAACACTCTTTGCTGTAAAGTTAACCATTGGGGGAGATAATCAACGATTTTTGAAAAACCTTGAAGAAAATAAAGATGGCGGACCCGAAAATCGGGCACCTCCCTACAAATTGATTGTATTGAGGGTACAGAAGAATGAACTATGCAAAATTTGTCGCTTTAATCCAGTCTGTCACGATTTTTTCGCTACACTATTATGCTAAAGGCAGCATGAACTTTCATACACTCTGCAAGCATGAATAGTGAGAGTGACGACTACAGACTCCATGCTTTGTTCTGTTAAAAAGTTATTATTCTTTCACAATTAAATGGAACAAGCACAGAATACTCTAAATATTCTTCATATGAAAGAAAATATAATCAAATTCAATCGCTGTTATAAACAGAAAACAGTCTTAGCAAGTCAGGACTTTGAGGTAATTACGTAGTCCAGGGAATCTACTAAAAATACACCTAACCTAAAAAAGTGAGACGGAGTTTAGTCGGGAGATTGTGCACATAAGGTACCACTAGGCTTCACCATCGAGCATCTTACATATATGATCAATGTGCGTTCGTAAGATTGCGGCGCGACCTTTCCAACGACACCTCAACCAGCTTCCTAGCCATAGCAGTTCTAAAGTTGAAAATTCCTCCCAGAAACTCGGGAACCGGCCTTGCAATCTGGAGGGTAAGGCTTCACACAACTTGCTGAAGCCTAAAAAAGGCTGCAATAAAAATGATTTTTTTTCGCTATGCTATGCAGAAAGGCATGCTGAATAACATATACTATTAAAAATTGACACTGTTTAAAGCATGAACCGGCCGCCATAGTTTTTTGCATTTATTTCATAAAAGGTGGCCCATGCAGAAATTTTGTAGAAGTACACGTTCATAATGAAATATCGTATTTGTTTTTTTATTCTTAGTCACTACTACAATTTTTCACCTGGAATCAACCAGTGTTCGATTTGTAACGGAGGATGGTTGGAATTTCCCCCTCTCTGCAAAAACTTCCCTGGCTCTATTTACAGGTACATACCTCTATCCTGGAATATGGAAGATCTCAAAATACCGTATAATACATATCGCACTAATTGTTACCCCTCTCTTGAAATTGGACAAATCGAACACTGCCTAGAACGAACGGTTAAAATGTTGTCACCGGTTTATAAGTTTTAAATTTCAACTTATAAGAGAAAAGTAATTTTAAAAAAGAGATGTTTTAAATTCAGGGTGAGGGAAAAGTTTGGAAACACCCTGGTGAGTCAAAAATAGCTGGATAGATTAAGACCAAATATTGGATATCATTAATGGGGAGACGGGCTCCATGGTGACCAGTTTGAAAGCCGCCATCTTGGCTTCATGTCGAGAATTTTTAATGGAAGGGTATCACGTATCATATTGTTTTAGGTTAGCTCGTTCTCGGAAATTCAAATGTGAAGTCATTTTTTACCAACGTTTGTTTGTTTTGGAAATAGGGGCTATTTGATCTGGAATTTGGCGAAGGGTAATGGTTTGCTCCCATTGGAGGTGATTCAGCATGGTTCTAACCCTTCATAAACGGACCGAGATTGTACCGATGAGTGCTGGCATCAGTACGATGGTGATTGTAGCTGATTTCAAAGCATGTCATTCAGACAAAGCATTTGCAACCGTATTCAAGATATTGAAGAAGTTTGTAGAGACGGGATATGCGTGACAGGTGACGTAGTGGACGTTCTGGTTCTGTTTATAGGACTCTTCACGTTGGTTTCCACAAGTGCCCTTGCCGTGTTCTTGCCGGTTACGGTCCTTAGTCGTCCACTGCATCCCCTGTCACGTACACATACCGTCTTCACAAATTTCGTCAATATATTGAATACGGTTGCGTTTGCACTGTCTGCTTTCTGCAAATGAGCCCCTTTGAACTCAGCTGCAATCACAATCGTGTGCGGCCAGCACTCAACAGCACAATCTCGATCCGTTCATGAAGGGTTATAACCATGCTGAATCACCTCCAATGGCAGAATAACAAACCGTTACCTTCGTCAAATCCCTGGTCAAATAGTCCCTATCTTCTAAACAAAGATAAAAAATGACGTCACATTTGAATTTCTGGGGACGAGCTAGCCTAAAACAATATGTTACATGATACCCTTCCATTTAAAATTCTCGGTATGTATTCAAGATGGTCGTCATGGAGCCCGTCCCCCCATCAATGATATCCAATATGCGGCCTTATTTTAACCAGCTATTTTTTACTTACCAGAGTGTTTGCATACCTTTCCCTCACCCTGAATTTAAAGCATCTGTTTTTTTAAATTCGTTTTTCTGTTAAGAATTGAAAATTACAACTTTAAAACCTATGACAAGTTTGCAACTGTTCCTTTTAGGTGAAAAATTGTAATAGCGACTAAGAAAAAAATACCAACTTTCATTTTGTACTACTGTAAAATTTCTGTACGGGTCACTCTTTATAAGATGAATGCTAGAATTTTTTTAGAAGTTTTCTGCTTTAAACAGTGTCAATTTTTGATATGTTATTCAGCACGTCTTTCTGCATAGAATAGTGAAAACATAATTTTTATTGCAGGTTTTTAAAATCCTAAATCATATTTTCCCTGGACTGGTAGAAAAATTTATTTCCGTGAATCGAGAAGAATTAAGTGGACATCACACAAAGCTGTACTACAACTTTCGTGGTCTACATAGTTCAAATCATATCTCATGTAGTTCACAATTGAAGTAAGTAAGGCACTAAGCATCATTTTCCAACTTACGAGGAAAAAAAAAACAATTTTTAAAATATTATTTCCATTTAAAGCAACACGTCCCACCACTTAGAGGAGAGTGGGGCCAAGGTGCGCTGAGGATAATCGTGTGCACCACATTTGTTTTCATACTTCCATATAAAATTAATTTATACTGTTACCGTAGATCACTTGCGTTCCATGTCTACAACACGTTCTTCATGTGAGTGGGACGCCCTTTCATTTGTTTTCAGCAGTATGAGTAAACAAAGAAAATCACATCATTTGCTGTTATTTTGAGTGTCCAGGAAATCAGAAAGTAAGCATGCGGTGCATATCCAATAATTTTATATCAAATGTAGTTTTAACCAGTTGCATTTGGTGCATCTGTGTGTACATTCCCTTTTAGAAATAAGCCTCTAATCTTGACGAGGTGCGCATTTTTTTAAAATTCAATGCAGATTCGGGTAATTGTGCGCAGCACCCTTCCCCTCATATGGAAAGCAATACAAATGCTATGGATAAAGCCAATCTTTCCTATTTTTGTTTCAGATGACAAGGAAATAGACTCGGAAAACAAACCAAACATCGTTCATGATGGAGAACTTAGAAAGAGCCCTTTCTTCTTACGTTTCCCCCCATTCATTTACACCAAAATTTTCAGTTTTGAATTTCACGGTTTTCATATTTCATTTCAATCAGAAAATTACCTTCTGTGTACGAATTATAATTAGTAAATTGGTAAATGCTGTTAAAATAAAGTACACAGTTTGTTTTATACAAATGTGTCTCTCAAGATATCACCATCCCTTGCGTGCCATTACCCGAAGCATGGGAAATTGTGCGAAAACGGACCTGTGCATGTTCTGTAATTTGCTCGATTAAAATAAATCTCTTGTGTTGCACTGAAAGTAGAATAATCGAGAAGATATTTCAAGCAATTACGCTTATCATAGCTTCAATTGGCTGACCACAGCAACTAATTTTGCTTGGGTGCGCACAATTGCCCCACTCTCCTCCATAAATGTCCACTAGAAGGACTAAGCAATGTGTATGGACTTTGATTCTTACATATGTTATCTTGGTCTAACAACATTGTTATTCCTATAAAAACGCAATTTTACCAAAACTGGCACTTCAGTGCCTTTAACCATAAAATTAACCATACTTGAACATTTAGTTAATGATTGATTTATTCCAAGTAAACTCATAAGCTGAAATATACCTCTTTTTTGTTATATTACGCTTTCACTTTCATGAATTCTTCGCACTAAATGGGTATTACGAAATATAACGGAGTAAGATAAAAGTACACATTGGTACCAGTAGTATAAATTTAATAACGTCTATAGAAAATGATAAAAAAAAATCAAAATTTTACCTTTAATTTTCATACGTGTATGCAAAGTATTGGTAGGGGGGCACTACGAAGGTTTTAGGGGTTGAGGCCCCCCTTGGCTCCGAGCCTCCCACAAAGTAGCGTAGCGAAGATTTTACTTTTAGGAGTTGAGGCCCTCCTTGGCTACGGGCTTCTCACAAAGTATTAATACTAAAAGGAGAAAGTGTTAGAACGATGCTGAGTTACAAAATTTGTATTTCTGGGGCCAAAAATGTGCAAAATGTAATGTCATTTCTTGCTCCGACAAGAATACAAAAGTTCAGATTTTAATAGCAGCGGAAGGTTGCACTGCTACTGTGCTGTTTTAGTTCTGAAATTTAGTGGAATCGCATATGACATTCCGAAAAAAAAAAACTATCGGTATTTTTGAATTATATGTAAAGAAATAGGTAAATTTTATGATAGAAACGTATCGGCATTTTGTTATTTTTTTTTTAAAAAAAAGCAACATGAAATCAGATAAAAAAACTAATTTTAGAAACTATGGTCTTTAGCGTCATTTTGATATATTAAAGAAAGTAGTAACCCTCTTTATTTGCAGCAGAAAGTACGTTCATATCCAAGTGCTTCTGAGGCAGTCATCGTTTAACACCAAAAGCCAAACTATAACGTTTCTTTTATGACAGAAATTCGAAAAATTTCTGAATGCATTACGTAATGTTTTCTCCTACCCATTGTACTTTACAAAAACAACATAAAGTCACCTCAATGAATTTTGCAGCAATCTTAGTTAATAAGCTCAAAGCACTTTTCTTTTGTTAATAAGGGGGAAAAAAATAAATATTAATGTTGCGTGAGTGAATGCTTAAATTAGATAAAAGAAAACCAGAAATTTGCAAACGTAAGTGATTTTTCGTATATTTTCTACTATGTTTACGTTGCAAATTTAATACTTCGCTACGCACCAAAGCAATTTTCACCTGTTTGACTTTGTCTTTATGTACTTGCTCAAGAGCCAATTTCAAGGTGAAATAAATAATGAAGTGTAACATCGAAAGAAGTTACAAAACGCGTTGGAAAAGATTTGGAAGTCAAGATAAAACAAATTGATGAGACCATACTTTCCTTAATTCAAGATCGTACTCAGGCTCAGGGCTGTGTGTGTTGGGGGAGGGATGGGGCATAAATGCATGATCCATTTAAAATGTACATATATGAAGCTTACGTAAAACATATAAGTTAACATTTACACCCAAACATATTCAAATTTTACAAGTGACCCACGATCTATGTAACTCAACCGAACCAGCCTCCGGTACACTCTCTCATGCGTTTTGTACGGTACGTACGTAGAAATTGAAAAGCACGTATTTACCATTACATTAGGCGGAAACCATTTTCAACTTTCAATGTGGTTATGGTGCAATTTAGGGCAGCCAACTATTACGACATATTTTGCCGTATGTACAGTTTATATACACTTAGGTATGCCCATTGATGTAATGGAGGTTATACGCAGGTATATGGCGTATACCCACCTCAATTTTTTAGGCATCAGCGTATACCCACCTAAAATTTATAAAATATGCAGGTATATGGGATAGTAAGCGAAAGGTTTCGTTACAATGAGCGAAGCGTATACCCACCATTTTTCCCCCTAGGCAGTGACTAGCACCCGTCAAAGAGATACACCCTTTATTTCGGGTAGAGGATTTGGTCAATGGGAGATATACTATGAAGGTAAGTAAGTTAGCCTAAGAGGTTTTTTAGCATTTTCTTTTCTTTGTCATTTGTCTATGTCGTAAGTGACATTATAAGCTTTTGCTTATAATCATACTGGCTAGGGTCATATAGTATCAGTGATGATGGAGTGAAATAGTTTTGAGCATAAGGTTAACTACCACGCCACAAACATAAGACAGACAGATGTTTGATGTTCTTCTTGCCCAGGGGCTGCTCTGGGCTAAATGGTAGACGGATGTGGTCCTGTTAGTACATTGATGGATACAGTGCTGATCATGGACATGAGGAATGGTGAGATGAATAAATTCGTATCTGCTAGGTCAATGAAAGTTATACTGTTGTTTCAAGTGGATGAGTGTGTACAAGAACGTATGGGCCGGAGTATGTTGCTGTACGGATTGTCGTTGAGAACTGTACGAGCTGTGAATTGTAGATGATTGAGGACTGCATGACGTTTGAAGGGGTACAAGTTTTGCAGTGCAACGGTGATGAATCTATAGAATTGGGATATGGTAATAGGTTGTGACACTGAGGTGATGGGTTTAATGAGGGGTGGAGATTCAGGAATACGTATTGGTAGTACAAGGCCAGGATTTTCGGGATTGGGTTCAGGGCGGCTTTTGCTGAAAGTCGGGTGTTTGCTCCGTTTGTCAGTAGGTAATTGATCGTATATTGATGGTTTGATAGTACTCGTATCATGTCAATTTCTCGCTTTCACTATAAACGAGATATGTGGCTACCATAAGAATGATGTCTTCAAACAAGTTTCCCTTTAGGTGCTGTGCTAGCCTGAATGTTTAGAATAAACATAAGTAAATAAAAGGACTTATTCTGTTTCACAATTATCAGAGACTGGTAAGCGCTGATCTGTAAGTAGTTTCATTTAATTGAAGTCTTTAAAATGTACACTAAGAAGACAGGAAAATACGAACGGAAAATATAAAGCAAACTTAAGTCCACTTCTCTCTGTGCCAGCTCACATTGACGCAATACTGTAAATTCTTTTTAAAACACCCTATAATAAATACAATTTCCGACCCGTTTCTGATTGGTTGGTAGGATTTGTTGCTTTCAAATACGTAAATTACATATCATCGCACATGTTAACATCACTACATCGAAATCTGCAGTAAATTTCTTTGTGTTCTTTGCTTTTCTGAGGATAAAAACAAAATAAGAACTTGTCATTTAGATTCCACATATTTTTATGTGCCATTGTATATTTTGACCACAAATGCAAGTTTCGAATATCTCTGTGTACCTTAGATTAGGGTAAATGCTTGTGAGACAAAGAATAGGTAAATCTCAGGTCCGTCTGTTTGTTTAAACGAAAAATCCCAAGTGCATTTACTAAAAAAATAAAGCAAAAATTCAGGCTGAGGGCTTGCTATGCTAAGTACATGGATGTTAGTCTCATCTGGTATACGTCTTTCCCATGATTGGAAATATTCAAACAAGCGCAAATACATTGTTCAATTTCGTGCTATACGTTAATAATAATAATAAGAAGAAGAAAGGTGCGTTCTATCAGCAGGTAGGTTCAGACTCGTAGATTTCCGGGTCAAGCGGACAAAATATCACCAGCTAAGGCCCTTTTCACACGAGGTCGGGTCCCCCATCGGGAATTTAATCTGGGACTTCTTGCTTACAAGACAGTGTTGCCAAATATATGTTACCAGGCAAGACAAACCGCAAATGCTCTCTTTTGAATAGCAATGATCTTCTAAGATAATTTTATCATTCAGTTCCGAATTACTCGTCTCCCCATCGAGAATCGATTCCGGAACTCCTTTTTTAGAAAGAAGTGATGCCAGATGTGTGTCTCTGGCCAAGTGAAATCAAAGGTGTTGCCATCCTAGCGGCTAGAAGCATTCCTTTCAGTTCAATTTATCCAAGTGTCCCTTGTTACTTGTATTCCTAGTGGTAATCGATTATGGGACCATATGATTATAATTTACAAAACAATAAGCAATGTGAGTTCCGTATACGCACGCCAAAGGCAGGTATCTCGGCAAGGCAAACCGCTGTGGCCCACCATTCAATGTCAGTGATTCGTAAGGTCATTTTAACATGGGTAGCGAATCATATATGTTGGTAGCAGGAACAAATCTCAGAACCTCTTGGTTACAAAATCGCAGGTACAGCAACTTATCCATTGATGATTAAAATAGGTCCATTAGCTAAGAGAAATCGATCGTGCTGCCATCCAAGGATAGAAGCATTCCCTAATGTCACATCAAGGCAGGTTTCGAGCCATATGTGTCCACGTTGAAGACCGAACCTTGGAACTCGTGCATACAAGACAGTAAGCGTTACACTTATTCAGAGTGGTTGAAGGCAGGTCTTTTACCATGGTAAATCGATAGTGAGTTTACTGATATGAGAACAATCCCGTAGGCCGGTTTACGGTGGGTTCCGGGCCACTTGTGCCTCCTAATGGCAAGCAAACTCTTAATCCCTTTTTTACAAGCTAGTATAGTAAGCTTGGTACCTTATCTGCAAATATAAAAAACAAATCCCTCATGGTCATGATGGAATGGAAGCATACTCCTTAAGTTAATTTATTATGGGTTCCACACCACTTATTTCCTCATTAATCCAATCCCAGAGCTAGGCAAGAAGCATTTTTGCAGACTACATTTGTCAGTTTTCCTCCTATAAATTTTATGCAGTCCATATTATTATGAGTAAATGTTTTTATAAGCAGTCTTTCCCAGCAAAACTTAACAACGGAAAAGGCTAAGTGAATAAAACCATCCTGCCGCTCTATGAAAATACAGCTAAATAACTCGTTGAGATCAAATCTTAACTCTATTTGACTCTACGTACTACCGGTATCTTTCAAGAAAGTAAGTCCAACTTGTTGGAGGCGCTGGAATAGAATTTTCCAACTACGAAAAATTTTGCGATGTATATGCACACGTGTAGTGCACATGGACACTTTCAACCACTTGTATTCAGATTCTTTGATAGATGTGTTCTGTTTGTATATTCCAGAATACTTCTCATACATAGCAGACAAAGTAATAAAGATAATACAGAGAAAAGACAATCCTATTCGATAATAATGAAACAGAAACATACTCAGTACGTAAAAATTAACGGGTAACTGAAATGAGAAAAAACACTTTCGCTACATTTACTATGGTGTAGTGGTTAACGAGTTAGCTTTCTACGCAGAAGGTTATGAGTTCGAATTCCCGCATTTCTCGTTACTTTCTTTTTGAGCGTATAATACTTAAACACATTTAGAAAATCATCTTTGTTCTTCACCCATAACTAACCATTATATTTGTAATTGCAGTGAAATACATTTTAAGTTTGTAAATTAACAGCTTTAAATTCGATAATGTTATTCATAATGTTCCGAAGTCTTTAGGAAAATTCAAATTGGTCTTAGTGACTTGTATATTACGGTCAATCATGTATTATTTTTTTTATTTATGAAACATCAATTTAAGGCAGCAGAAAAAAACAACGATAATACACAGAAGCCCAGTCTAACCTGTAAGTTGAATAAAATGCAAACGCATTTTACAACGAGAAGCACACAACTCGTTCTTTCCCTCGCGTCTCCCAAATCAATTTTGACCATTTCTTACTAGATGGCTCTGTCGTTAGCATAGATTTGCACTCGCCCGAAGAACAAAAGATACCTAGGTTCGAATTTCTTGAATGGAGAGTAGCTTCGATTTTTCATTTTTGTATTTCGTTTCTGTGTCATTCCTTTTCACGTTATAATGTTGAATGGTTTTGGATTTTCATTTCATTTTGTGCATTTTATTTTCGTTTCCTGTTGTTAGAGATAAAAATCAGCATTTTGCTTGCCTGCATATTGGCAATAAATGAAACAGGAAACTCTCACGTGTCCAACATATTTCTCAAGTTTTCAACAAATCTTGTGTATTAATCCCGTGAATCAGTTGCGGGATTACCTGTTAAGAGCAGCAAGCGAACATTTCAAGGGGGATTGGGCGTAACCTGCGAACATGAAGGAAAGATATTATGTAATGAAAAATTAACAGGTAATATTTGTAGAATAATTTATTTCTGAAATGTTGATATATTTATTCTTAATTTCGAAATAAATTGTTTAAAATAAAATACAAGTTTATAGTTTTAGGTCCCCTAAACCGTGGGTTAGTCCACGTTACTTAAAAACGTGGATTATAGAATTCAAATTTTATTTCAGACCTTCAGGCAACTTAGGCTCAAGCTACATGTAATATATAAGAGTATTACAAATACAGGGCTTGCCTGAGAAATTTGACCAGAATTCTGATTAAGCCTTAGCATACAAATGTTAGCTTTCTCAAATATGAACTTGACTTAAATTAGAAAAAAAAAAACTAAAAGAATTTTGCAAGTGTTAGAACTAAATAAATTAGTAACAGTAATATTTGCATTTTAGCTTCCTAATAACAATCCAGAAGATGAGTTAGAAACTGATGTTACATTTCAGCAAGAAGTCTTTTATATAACTTGAGCGATGGGAAACAAATTACATGTAAACGAAGAGACAAAACTCCTTATGCACTGTTCATTTACCCTTTGTGTCTGTTCCAAGTATATAGAAGTCACATTCTTGAATGACAGTTATAAATGAATTCATGAAAATCGAGTATTTTTAACATTGCGTACTAAACACACAAGTTGATATATGTGGTTCGGAGTTCAGCGATTCCGCCATAATTTTCAGTTTGGGTGGTTGTGTAAAGTAAAAATTGGGAGAGTGTAAGTGGAGTTTTGCATGGTCTCTACTGATTTTTGGCCGATAATTTGGGAGATGACACTTCGACAGGTAAGGGGAGTCTGGCGGGATCAGTGTTCGGAGTCTACGTTAAACTGTAGGTCTCGTCCTTGGGACGTCCTCTCTATCCGATTGAAGACAATGGCAACCGCCATCCGTTTACCCTGCCCAGGGACTTTCGGGTCAGCACCTGCCCTCGGGCAGAACACACACAATTATCTTTATTGTAAATTCGCCGCATTTACCTCTTGCTTTAGCTCGCAGCTTCCATATTCAATTCACTACTGGATGAGGCCTCTCCCGTAGGAAAGAGTTTGTGTGCTGCTCCCACGCTGATCAGACGTGTTGGGAGAGGAGAACCGAAGCTCTCAACAGTGATCGCCCTGTCTTATATTCACAGCACTCCCCTAAGTTTCTTGCTTTGAAAAAAATACCTTGGCAGAGCCGGGAATCGAACTCGAGACCCCACGATCACCAGTCGGGGTGTGTGTATGTGAGTGTGGAAAATAAGTGTGAGAAAGAATTTTAAAGTATACTTTCTTTTTATAGCTGCAGTCCAGTGATCGATTTATTCAATTTATGGAGAGGGGAAAAAATTTTCAAACACACTAGAATGCAGTATTTGACGCCTTTGGCTAGGGGCAGATTTCGGAACGCAGAGCTAAGGAAGATATTTCCAGAGAGGGGGAAATCTCAACCATTCGTCCTACTAATCGAACACAAAACTGCACTATAATATAAAAACAGGATAATTTTATAACACCTAAGGTCTAGGTAGCTCTGATAAAAAAAGTTGGTAAACTTTATTTTTCTTTGGGCCAGTCTAGTAACTTTGTACTGCGGCCCGTCACAATTCGCCTTTAGCTGTCAAAATTTACACCCATGCCGGGACTAGAACTCGGGACCTTCGAGGCGATGGCCTAACGCCGCAGATCACTCGGTCGGCTCTAGGTAGCTTTGAATTCAGCTATAATAAAGCACGTGAATCTAAAGAAATTTCGTATTCACTTGTAACATGTTATTAGCGATATATATACAAAGAGAGTCATGAATTTGGGATTACGCCTGTAGAATTTTACACCATATCAGAGCCACTTTACATTTTTTAAATCGACTTAAAACTGTCTAGATCTTTGATAATTGAATATTTTTCTGGAAATTTTGTATGGTTTTGAAAAGCAAGTTTACTTTATTCTAAGGTCTCTAGATAAGAACCCTAAGGATTTTTCATATAAAGACGTTTTGGACTAGAGCCATGTTGGATAATGTAATTCAATATTTTTATTTCAGAGTCGAACTCAGGGACCTTTGAAAATTTAAAATATGAAATTTCGTGAAATCAAATATTTTAAAATTTGTTTCCTCTAGTTTCCGCAGTGAGGGACTTCCGACACGTAATTTTTCAGCTCAGAATTATACTCAGCGACCATAGGAGCCCTGAGATACGAAATTTAAAGAAAATTAAATGAGATTTTAAAATTAAAATGCATCATGTTGCTCCCGTCTTAATTTCGGCAATTATTTCTTTTCACTTAAATATTGATTGGAGCTCCTATATATCAAATTGCACTAAAATTGGGTAGGTTTCAAAATGGGCACTGTATCTTCCAGACATGTTTTCGGGGGAGCTTTGCACCCTTGGGTTTTCAACAGCCCCCCGAAAGAATTAGTTTCAACACTTGTATTAATCATGCGTATTCTGAAATACGAATATAATAATAGCACTTTCTATAAATACTGTTCATGTTAGTTTGAGGTTAACTAAAAAAAAATACGACATATTCTTAAGTAAAATTTTTACAATTTTATATTTTTAGCACATGGGACTCAATATGCATTATTTATAATTTTCGTAAGACTTGATTTAGCCCCCTTCTCGGAGCAAAATCTTCTGAAAGAAACACTGGCCACACCGTTTATAATTTAATTGAAGGCAAAATATTGATCTTCGTAATTCAATCATTTCAACTTCCGAAACGATTCTAGCACATTTTGTAATTCCCAGATATGAAATTTCACTTCAATCAGATACTTATAAATTGAACTTTTGATCTGGCTCCAACTTGCATTTTTGGATATAAATTTCTTAGCTTCACTCTGGAATCAGAGTTTACGGTAGTTCATTGAGTACTGGAATCGTAGAGAAAAGGAAGAGCGTTCGCTTGCAGCGCGAAGGGTACGAGGTTTGAGGCTTTCTCAAGTCAATGTCTGCTTTTTACTTTTTCTCTAGTAATGTGCAAACTCTATGTGTTATTGTATGCTTTTTATATGTAAATGAATGTTAGTGTTATGTAGCGTTTTGTTTCCTCCTTCATATTCTTCTTTTTTTCTTCATTTATTAAAAAAATAACATAATTTACATGTTCAGCAGAATTTATGTTGTATCTTTACATAAAAACAAACGGTACGAAAAGGAGAATAAATAAACAGTTGCATAACATTTACGGAGATGATAATGATAATAATAATAGTACTTCTTATCAATATTCATGAAGTGCAATGCACACTAAATAAATGAAGCGAAAATGAAGAATACGAATTAAAGAGCAAAATGCTACACAGTGGTGGCATAAAGCATACTGTAACACAACGTTTACTAGAGGAAAAGTAAGATGACAAGAACTCGAACCGCGAACCTTTCGCATGCCAAGTGAGCGTTCTTCCATTAATACTCTGCGCCAAGAAGAGTAATTATTGCAGAAACAAGGCGTTTCGGATATTATCTTTCTCAGATGTTTCAGACTCTTGTCCCCACTAGTGGAGAAACTATAAATCACCAGAGCAGTACCTAAAATTTACACGTTGCACACGACTTTTGAAGTCCTTTCATTGGAACCGGGTATATCTTCATATCTTCCATTGCATATCTTCCCTCCTCTTTATATATATCCGGTTGATATATATAAAGAGAAAGAGAGAGAGGAGAAGAGGAGGGAAGATATGCAATCCCATTTTCCAAATGGGGGTTTCTAAATCAAATCAATCATACTAAATCATTCACATGAAGCTACTTCAAAAACATCACAAAAGAAATGGCTTCTTAGCTGGTAGTAAAAGTTCATAATACCCTTGTCACTTCCATGAAAATAGTTTAACCTTCTGCCAAATAAAAATGTTCCGATTTTCTATCTAATTTTGATCGAAACTTCTAGGGGCAAGAGATTTACCCCTGGCAGGGACGAAAAATCATTTGTCAGGGTGGGAAACTTCTATGCCGGTGGAAGGGGTTGGGTCCCGGACATCCCTCTGCTAATTCGATAATTCACACACTGCCCAGAAGTAGGAATATCAGATTCGGGTACCTTACTGCTAAGAAACTTAGCACATATGCGCCGAAAAACTCTTTATTTAACAGGAAATCTCTCCTGAACTTCGAAATATTGCTACATTTGTATTAACGTTATGGCTGAACTGCACAAGTAGCAAATAGAGCGCGAAAACATTTTCCAAATTACAGAAAATTATTTTAAAATAAGATCTTAATAGTATCTTTCAAAGAAAATACCTTTTACAATGTGTTCTATATATTTTAAAACTAATTTGAAAATCTCCTGAAATTCACCACTTGACAACATATTTTAATAAGCATTAGAAAGCAATTTAAATACATAAAAAGTGATTGTGTTGAAATAATTTTGAAAATAACGTTAAAAATTATTTCATAGTTTTGTTTTTAAAAAATGTATTATTTGATTCTTTTCTTTTTTAAGTCTTACTTAGTTTTTGGAAAAGAAGTAAATATTTTTTCATAAAATAATTTGATATATCTGTTTTTAACTACTTAGAAACAGTTTTCATTATTTATTTGTTACTAAAGTATGATAACTACAACTGTAGACTATATTTCATAGATGAAGTATTTTGTCGGAAAATAATAGCATTGCAGTGAAATAATACAAAAAGTCGGATTTGTAAATGTTGCCGCAGTGGACTAGTGGGTCGTATAGCTGTGCCAAAGATGCTTGTTTAAAAATATCTCCTTATTTTTTGCAAAATTCATGACGTTTATGTATTAGCGTAGTTTTCGGATTGTAAAGGAAGTCTAAACGAGATCAACGCTTTATAGCTATTATAGTTCATCTATGATCTTGACAGGAAGGTAGGCATTTTATAACGTTCAACCGCTGAGCTTGATGATAAGAGTTTAGAAAGAGTATTTCTGACAGTGAGACTCACTCGACTATAACGTATACAAGCTGACGTAACTCTATTACCCATGATCCCTTTCATTTCAAGTGACGGCTGGCGCATCTTTATCTACACGAATTTATTGAAAGTTCTCAATAATATACAGTTTGGAAAAAAGATCAAGAAGACATGCGGTTTCGATCCAGCGACCTTCAGTGCAAAATGCCAGCACATAGACCACTACACTAAAGAGTCATTGCTTTTTTCATTTACTTTTCGAAAAGATCTAGTATTACTTGCTTATACACACGCGTTCGCACTGTTCCTTTTCTTGTCTATTTCCTTTTTTGATTTTCTATTTTGCACGTCCAATTATCACACATTCAAAGATCTGTATCGTATGAGAATTCTTTGCAATATATCGGTTGACCTTGCAATATATCTCCTCTTCATTGATGCCACAGTAACTTGAAAATTAAGCACTAAACATGTGATACGTTTGGCAGGAGCTTAATTTTTCATACCGAGATTAGTTTCCAATATTCGCACCACGCCATGGGATTTACTTTCGTGAAAGATAGTACCTTCTTTCCGACGCTAAAAAGGTAGAGTGCATATAGTACACAAATACCGTACGGTCGAGCTGTAGGATTTAATGTAGGTGATTTAAGCAGTTTCCGATATACAGATTATTACAACGAACAAAGCATTTTAGTTATTCTTTACACAGGTTTTCTGCCTGAAGGTCCAGGAGGCAAGGGGAATCAATAGTGGTTTGCCATTAAATATGCTATAAATGAGGGTCAAAAAACTTAAAACCTATCCCAAACAGAACAACAAACGATCCTATAGAGTACCTTTATGACTTTTCTCCCTAAATATTATGAATAAATGTGTTTCCAAGAAGTCTTCTCTTGATAAAACCATTGGTTTACTTCCTTTTCAAGAGAAAATTTGATGCGAAATCGTTCCCTTTCAACTAATCATAAAAATTCAATAAGGGGTCTATTTTCTGGTTAAAATACGTATATCATGTACTTGCATTGGGGCTGGAAGCATGAAAAGCACACAAAAGACTACGTATACACATCCAAAACACAAAATTAAGCATGGCTCTTCATCTTGCTAGTTAAAATTACGTCCAATCGTATAAAAGTATACCACTTATGCAATAATATATAGATATATGCACATATATAGATATAAAAATAAAGATATATGTATAATATACACATATATACACGCAATATCAGAGTACGCGGTTCTTGCGTTTTTTATTCTGTATCAAGGTGAAAAGAAAAACAACAATGATTAAAACTATTTCTCTCCGTGCTCGTTTGAAAACTGTATTCAATATCTTTCTTTCATTTTCCATCTCCACAAGACGTCTACTTTCCACTTCCAAATAGGCTAGCATTCGGAAATTTGTCTCTCTTCCCCTCCCTCCGTTCCATTGCTTAACATCTGAGAAACAGGGGTAACACCACAAGTAATCCTAAATTCCAGAAGTCCTAAAAGGCAAGAAGCTCAATTTTCTGGATTGTGCATAAGTCCTAAATTGCACAAGTCCTAAAGTTTAGGACTTGTGAAAGTTTTTTTTAGAACTTCTGCAATTTAGGACTTATGAACGTTACCCGAGAAACACATTCGAAGTCACATTTTCAGTTTTTTCTTTCCGAAGCGATCTTTGTCTCGAACAGAAACTGTTTGACCTTGACCACGAGATTCAGGAAGGGTGATGCTTGAATTTGTTTCTCGACTTTTCAAACCCCTCTGTCTCTCTCTTTCTTTCTTTCCTTCTTTCTTTCTCTCTCCCTCTTAATCTCTCTTTCCCTCTCTCCCTCTCTCTCCGCTCCCCCTCTCCCTTATCCAACAATGCGGTTTTCAACCAAATTTCTAGCGTGGTTCAAATTTTAAAGTTGTTTTCTTTCCACTTTTTTCGAACAACTCTTTGTTTCAAACTAAAACTGGTTGACCTTGACGATCAAAGTCGAGGAGTGGGGGGGATTCTCATTAGGACAAGTTTCGAACTCGAGCAGGTGGCTTGCAAGTTCAAATTTTCCGAGGAGGGTGAGGTGAAGTTGATTCTTCACAACCTGGATGATATGAGGATGGTGGAACAGTTTCACAGGTCCCTTCCAGACCCTCATTAGTATGCAGGACGAGATTCGATTCGAGCCAGTGGCTTCAAAGTTCGAATTTTCTGTGGGGGGTGGTTGGGGTAAAGTCCTTCCGAAACAACTTGAGTAGTCTAATTTATGGTTACGAGTTCGAATTTTGATCTTGATTGATGTTATCTGGTTCGAATTTTGACATTGATTGATGATTTAATGTTCGAATTCTGACATTGATTGATGTTATCCGTTCAAATGTTAACATTTATGACTTTTTTAAATTTATGACTGTCATAATTTTATACACCACTTCTGACTATGTCTAGTTTCAAAACGTACAAATCTGGTCTAAGATGTGAGAAAATCATAATAAGTTATTAGAAGCCAGACATTTATTTTTATAATACTTTCTGAAGAAACAGGTATCGGAACTTGTACGGGTTTCCCTTTCAACCATTAAATTTAATGTTTGACCAACTGTGTAAACCTACAGTATTTTCAACATGACGTCACGACGTGGTTGTAAAACTAAAGTGGCTCGACACAGATATTTATAACTTTAATACTACCAGTACTCACTTATTCTTCAGGATCTTCGCCTTCATTTTCTACCATCTTGTCACTTGTTCTTCTGCATCTTGAACAAAAAGCAGCGCTGTACCCTTGCCTTGTTGCAGTCTCGGTTTGACTCCCGTGGTGATTCGTTGAGCGAAGTATTTCGAAACACACTTCACCAAAAACTGTAGGAACCCATTCTTAGAAACTTAGCAGCTTTTTTAAGATGTTAATAACTCAATCAATCAACCATCTTCATCGCGTGGTTCCAGATGTGGCCACGTTTGTAAGCTGCATGCTTTATTCGAAGACGTAAGGCATCACAAGTCAGGGATCACGTGTCTATTCTTTTCAGAAATGTAATACAGAGAAACTCTCACCAATTACATCTGTAACAGAATTTTTCACAAGAATACTTTAGCCACATTTAAATATAAAAGCCATGTTCTTTATCCTGACGTTTTTCCGTGACCATGAAAATATATTTAAAAAATCAAATTCTGTAAAAGCAACACCTCGTAGCGCAACAAATTTTCCTCGCCTAACGGTTTTGATATATGATCCATTAGGATAGCTTTTTATTTTTTCCGGTTCGAAGGGTATCCATAACTCTCTTAAGCCATAACAAGTCGTAGACAAAAGATATAGCTGTTATAATGTCTATGCTCATTGTACGGAGAACTATCCTTGTATGACCAGTCAGTGTAGCATGAAGACAATGTAGCATGATCCTACTGTCAGTTTCCGCTATTAGTGGGTGGGATTCAGGAAAATATAGGCAAATCTGGATAAAAAAGGTGCCACTTGGCAGAAATGTTAATTGGACCCTTAGAAATATTTTGAGAGGTGAAGACACTTTCGCAACCCGTGCAGACTCAGCTCAAGGAACATTTTCAAATATAGCGGATAAGAATGTTGAAATCGCTTATAACTTGGCTCCATTTCAGCCAATTTTATTATTACTATTATCATTTTAATATACAGGGTCTGTTCTGAAAGTAATGTTAGTGAATTTATTGTGACGCGACTGTATGTACGTCGGAGCGCGGTCTAACCGATTGAAACTGGTATTGGGGGAACCCAGCTAAGCAGCGCTTCGTCGCTCAGTGTGCTCCCCCGGAGAGTGAGGACGGTCCTGTCCGTGAGGGTTGTTTGTTATTCTTGTGCCATGGTAGAAGCAGGGTGCGTAAAAGTCTAAAAGTGTAGGAACTTCCATATACACGCATTGACAAGAAATTGTAGTTCCAAATTCCAATAGTAGTTGGCGCTGCGATCGCTTGGTCCGAACATGTGGGGCTGTCATCCTTCTGAGACTGTTTTTTTTTCTTTTTAAAGGGGGTTGGTTAGTTCTTCCTTTGAACTTTTCTTGTTTGTTTGTTTGGTGATTAGCGGAGGTGATAGTGCTAAAGTAATTAAAGACATGCCGAGTTGCTTTGTTCCAGGTTGTACATCTGGATATCGTAAAGGCGATAGCAGACATTTGTTCAGGCCTTCGAAAAGCAATTTACATGAGTGGAATAAAAAAATTCCCCGAAGTGACCGGCTGTTGACACTTACTGATCGTGTGTGTGACCTACATTTTAGCGATGATATGTTAGTGAAGGTGGATAAGTTCACAATAAACGGGAAAACTGTGGAATTGGCTCGAGATAAATGGAAGTTGACTGAGAATGCTGTTCCCCATAAACAACGCACTGTGGGGTGACATATTTTCGGATTGCATAGAAATGTTGTATGAACTTCCAGTATTTCGAAGTTTGGGATGTTCCGAAGATCATGTGTTTTTGTATTTGCCCAAACTGGTTTTCCACTATCTCAAGTGTCGTTTCATTTTCCGTGCAAAGGAGATTGCAAGACAATTGAAGGCAAAATCAAATGCACAGTCGGCGAGGAAATTAATGAAAGTTTCTTCACATTAGAGGTAAGCTTGCTACTTTTTAGTCAATATTTATTTGTTTGGAGTTCTCTTTAAATTTATGGAGGCAATAGTTTATGCTTTATTTCTGTATGTATAGATTTATTTATTTGTTTAATCTCCAATGATATATATATATAAATCTGTAAAAAGTGTAGTACTGACGAAGTAAAGTGATGCGGATTGGATGCTTTTCGCAATGCTCAGTGCAGTCGGATTCGGACCAAACAGAGCTAGCGCCGCCACGCGGAGAAACGCCTAAGTTCTTAACTTCCCTCACTTTCCCATTTACACACCCTGGTAGAAGGAAGACAAGGTAAGTCCGCGCGCAGCTTTCTCTTTTCTCGTGACGTCACCTTCGACACACGAGTTACTGATGTCTGCAAGGAAAGATGACTTCGCTTGTCACTTGAGCTTTTCAATTTGTTCTTTTTTGGTGTTAAAAAGTTCTGGAAAATGCAGATTATTAGGTATTATACTGTTGTATGTTTGTATGTGTTT
>JAGDQP010026891.1:5595-25466 GCA_022664845.1 Lepisma saccharinum
CACAACAATATCTCAATAACAATTTTTAGGTAATTGTGGGGCATGTTACAATGTTACTGGATTTTAGATTTGCCGATAGGTGTTCTCTCCGTGGAACTTTCGCTGGCAAAGCATTTCTTGTGGGTTGAGCCATTATTATAGTTACTTTATTTTTTTTTCTGGAAATTGGGGACAGAAACAACCGAGGACGGAAGGGCTACTTCGGGGACTATCCCAGAGAATCAGGGACAAATGGTCACCTTATTTAACAGCGATTACGACAGGGAAAACTATGCTTTGCAAAAGATAAAGTTATCAATGAATAATACCAAAGCCCATCGCCTAAGGTCTAGTGTTTCAGGTCGCTAACTTGGAACAACATAATGGACAAATTGCGCAAATTGGAAGTTTGTTCCTGCTGGCCATTTAAACTTATAATTTAATGGGGTTACCTGTTTCTACGAATAGAAAGCCCGCATTATTATTAGAATAATTCCTGGACGTATCTACTCAATTTTTCAGACTTATAAGTGACTTGGGTTATAGATGACAGCATGTCCATTAATATTTAGCTCCTGAGGATACCTCAGGGCAGGACCAGACCGGACTAAACCGAGACTAGACTACCGAACAAAGAGCCAAAATAACCTAAGAATTTTTCCATTTATGTTTAAATATTTCCTGTTCAGATGCAATATTATCTTGAAACTAAAGGAATCATCAAAACTTGGTAAATAAAAACCAAACAACTTGATTTATAACCATAATAGAAATGGAAAGTGGATTGGTTTGCTGTTGTTAGGAGGGGGAGGCTACGAAGTAGTTTTCTCCTTTTTCCAAGTGACCTCGTGTGTCTGTAGTTGAGAGCATGGGAAAATGGAAGGGTAGAATTACGCAAGCACCAGTTTACCCTACCTCATCGGTTGTGAAGAAATTAGTATCAATCTTCCTAAATTCGACTCTGCTCAGGGGCTCATACTTGTGAGTACATGAGCAGCGATCACGTGGACGGGGCCGCACTTATGCGTTTAGGCGCCCTAGTCTCGTGACTTCTAGTGCCTCCACTTCCTTCCTTTTCCCTCTCCCCTCCCGTCCTTTTGCCCTTCTCACCATCACTATGACACATTAATCTCCTCCGTACTCTCGCCATTAAATATAATAATAATACCAACGAGATAATAATTATTTAACTCTGCTAATGCGGTTATTTACAAACTATGGTTCAATAATATTAATCATAAAATTATGCTATATAATACATAGTCCTACGATCAGCAATTTTAATTAAATTACTCTAGGCTAGTTGTGGAAGTTACACTGAACAAGAAGGTAATACAAACTATTTTCATTCACACAAAATCATTTTAAAGTAAATTCTAAAAAAATGCATGAATATTAACGCAACATAAATACAATTAGTAATTATTGTCCACCTTCAAGATAATTTTGAAACGCCTTCATCCTTGTTTTTCCACACCTCGGGTGGCCGACAGGTTAGAGTACTTCCTTTCCCTACGCATGGTTACGGGTTCAAATCCCGCAAGAGTATATTGAACGGAGTGTTACGGAGTCCACTTTACGAAAAACTGTAGGTCCCGCCCTTAGAAGATCAACAACTTGTTTAGGACATTGATAACAATTTACTTACTCCTTGTTTTATATATTAAAATTGCTTACTAATGTCCTATATGACTCCATAGTCTAATGGTTAGAGTGTTGGACTCATGACCGCCTGGTCCCGGGTTCAATTCCCGGCTGGAGCCCCACTTTTCGGCGTCCACCCAGCGTCGTGAGGTAAATTGGGAAGTCAGTGAATAAAGACGTGACGGCCACACTCGGTCTAAAAAGCCCTGATACGCCTCTTCGTGGCAAAGTGGCGCGCAGAGCTGACCACACAGCCGTCACTCAAGTTGAGGCAGTTCCACCAAACGCGGACAGAAGGCGTGGGGACATATCGGCTTGTTACGCCAGTGGTTATTATTATTTATTAATTCCCTATATATGACATGTATGCTGGATATATTGGGATTTTTCTATACAATAATAATTTCCAAAATTTGCGCTCGATTTTCTCTACTACTTTAACATGTTCTGAGCGTTCGGAGTCCATACAATACAGGAGTATTCTAGTCTAAATAAGAGTAATACCATTTTAGAAGCGTTGAGTCGAGACGGAGATCCTTGTTAAAACGGTAAATATACCCAAGATTCCTGTACGCATTGTTAGGCTGCTTTTAAGTAAACACGTTTCTCAAGCGACTTTCGAACCACACGAACGCTGCGTTCTATAAAACGATGAAAGCAAATGAGTACATTCATGCAAATCACGCCCGAGTTTCCGCGGTCCTGTTCTCAAACACGGCCGCCGTTGATCTAAAAAAAAAAGTTTCCATTTGTTTCTGGACAAATCTAATTTATCTAGAAATTTAAATTTTTGAGGATATACGTGCCATATTCCATGATAAAACCTAGCAATATGAGACGAAATATAATTTATACTAAAAAATCACTTAGCGGGAAAATATCGAAAATGTTCCTCTTCTATTCTACCACAGCCCCCTCCTCACGAAAATCCTGTACCCGCCATTGGTTTGTGTGTGTGTGCACATAGTATTGCTCCGCCTTGTGGAAAATCCTGTCGACGCCCTTGTAAGAAATATTCTTGACGAAGTTCAGCTTTCGATATCCGGGTTGAGGGGTGTTGTTGGGGTACTTATTTAATGGGATGACTGCATCTTTTATTTTCCCCGTAATTCAAACTTGCTTAGGAATCTTCATGCCGAATGTCAGCTTCTACGCTAAATTGTAGGTCATCTTCATCTGATGGAAGGCAATGGCAAACCACCATGGGGTCATCTTGTCCAGGGATTTTAGATCTGCCTTCGGGAAGAACACCCATTAACATCATGCTGACACAGAGCTGTAGTTAAGGATTTCAGCGCCCGCGGCGAGTATAGGGCTTAGTGCCCCGATCCTATCTCCACCCGAAGTTATTTTATGCAAGCAAAGCATTTATTGCGATGTCACGCGACAGCCAGTTTCATTCCTTTCAGAAATTCCCATGGATTGGTATCAACAAATGAGGAAGTTGACTTGCAACGTTTGAAATACTACTATTCTTTCCTGATTTATCTTCTTTATAACTTTTTAATAAAAGTTAAAGGTATTTTTCTGGGTTTCTCAGGATTTGCTTGTAGTTGGTAGTAGAAACAATTAATAAGTCCTGTTCTTCCCCGTTTTTTAATGTTTAAATTTATAACTTGTCTCGTTTTTGTGTTTCATAAATCTGGTCACCCTAGTGTGAAGAATTATTACCCCAAAATAATTTTTAAGCCCTTATAAATTACTAACAGCGGTATCTAAACAGGGCCGGTACTAAAGGGGACTAGAGAATTCCGATATAAAGAATAAAGTACGCACGGATAAATCTTTTTCACTCTTCGCATATATAGAAGGCACTGGCAACACTGCTGATCGCATCTTTTCTCGCGACGTGTCGTAAATGACAGAAAGGTGCCAAAGAAAGTGGTTGTTGCCTGATTTCCAGCCGCAGCGTTTGCATAAAAGGCCTCTTAGTGATCATTTTCATGCGACGCCCAAAGTTTAGTTTAGGGTCGAAGACACCTCCAAGATCTTTAACCGTTTCATACTTCGATAGGTTTCCATCAATCGAGTAGCTACATTCAACAGTCTTTCCTTTCCTTGCAAAAGATTGCACTTTTTGTATTAATTACAAGTGTATTCCTGTCGCACCATTCTTTGACAATATCCAAGCATTTTTGTAGTTTTACACTGTCCTCAATTGATTCCATTCTAGCGTATAATTTCAGGTCATCTGCGAATAACAGATTTTGAGAGTTCTCGATACACTCAGATATCATTAATAACTAAAAGAAATTGTAAAGGACCCAGGTTTGAACCTTGTGGCACTCCGGACAGTGTCTCAAAATATTCAGAAATATATCCTTTGAAAAGTACACCTGTTTACGTTTACGTAAATACGATGTTATTAATTTTAAGGTTTCCGTAGGAAAATTTAAAAACTCATGTTTCTTAGCAAAACATCATGATCAACCAAATCAAATGCTGTGCTGAAATCAGCGTATATAACGTCTACTTGACCTCGTTTATCTAGCACAGTTGCAGTGAAGTCGGTTACTATTGTTAAGTTTGTTGAAGTTGACCTGTTTCTCAAAATACCGGACTGATATGGTGAAAGAATGGAGTTTACACGATTCAGAATTCGCCTATTATATAACACATTCATATACTTCTGGAAACGATGATAAAGTAGCTGACGGTTTAAAGTTTTCGACGTATTTCGTATTCCCGGATTTTGGAAAATAGGACAAATTAAACTTTCGTTCCATTTGTCAGGGAATACACAAGTTCTTACAGATAGGTTTAATTAAGTATAAGTATAACTATATGTTTAAGTATCTCAGTACAATCTTTTATTATATACGGTGGAATTTCATTCGGCCCTCACGATACCTTAGGTTTTAACATTTTGATTGCTTTCTCAATTTATTTCATTTGAATTTCTTTTATTTGAAACGTGGTTAAAAGTTCACATCTAGGGTTGTCTGACAAAATTTCAGATTTGTGTTGGGGTGTTACAGTTCTAAATACAAATTGAAAATAATGTGCAAAAGACCTGGATACTTCCCTGTTACTTTCTAGCTCTTTGTCTGTGTATTTCAAGGAAGTGGATGAGAGGTGTTTTTGTCTTATTTTTAACAAAATTCCAAAATTATCTCGGGTCTTTATTAATACCAGCTGAAGATCTAAAATAATTCCCTTATTCCACCCGTCTATACGTCACTCCTAAAAACTAGCAACTTTAAAGTTAGAAAATCTCTAAGAATTGGCACTTCCAACTCATTCGCTACGGTGAATACGTGGGAAGTTCTTTTTTTTCATGTTAAGCAACATCTCCGGAAATATTTATCTCCTGAAAATATAAGATCAAGTTAAGGAGTCAAATAAAGCTTGTTTCTACTGTCATAAAAGGACATGAGCCTTAAATGCCTAAAGGTCATAAATAAAATTCCTATTCCTACTGTCATAAAAGACAGATTAGCATATTTTGTTGAAAAAAAATTAAGGTCTCTAGCCATCTTGGATCATACCGGAATAGGGTATGGGAGGGTAGCGGCCGGTGTCTTGGTTAAGGTATCATAGTGACCTTCGTGTGGTAAAATGTAAGTAAATTCCAGAAAGTTTCAGTCAGGACGGTCGACAGTAGGATTCAAACGTACGGTACTTACCCATATCGGACCTGAAAAGACAAGTTAGGAAAAGACACTTTAGTTTTCCTCATAGAGAAAAATCTAGCGTAAATTACGCCTTCATATACTTCAACACAAAGCACCTGTTGCCTACTGACAGGATTATAGATAGATGCCACGTCCTGCGTGTAGCAGCGACTGAAAATGATTATTGGTGTGTACAAAGACAAACATAGGAATAAATAATGTTTCTATTATGGGCACTCATGTTTGTGTTGCTATTTGTAATGTAAATTAACGTAACTTCAAATTACCTGAAGTAAGTTATGTACAAGGGGTCTCCCGGGTGGAAGGTGATGGTGTTTGACGTTCCCCCTACATGGTCCTTAATATTTTTCGCTAAATATTTTTTCGTTTCACGTTTTAAATAGCGATTTCTAATTTTTACTTGTAAAGTGCGCCCCTGGACCCGGGCCTATTTGGTCAAGTGCTATATCCGACCCTGCACGAGGGCCAGAGCTGAGTGTATACGAGCACAAAAGTTTTTACTATGAGGCGTTTCTTGCATAAATCTTATCAACCTTTTGACCTTATCAATGAAACGACAACAACTGTTATCCACTTTCTCCATTTCGTGTTATAAGCTTTTACAGTATCGCTTAATTTGAACGATTGGGCATTAGGGCTGTTCAGGATTCAGGAATATTCCTGATTGTCAAAATTCCAGAATTTCGAAAAGTCGGAATTACGGAAAATTCCAAAATTCTCTGAGTTTGAAATTTTTAAATTGACTTCCGAGCTTCTCGCCATGATTGTAGAAGATGGGAGGGACACTGCGAAATAGAAGGCAAAAGAAAGCCGCCACATCTTCTATAATTTCTCAGCGCTAAAATATATCTGACAAGGAAACCGCCAATGAGATCATGTTCAAACTTACCTGGAAATTTCTCTAGGAGAATATTCCAGAACCTATCACGGGACGTCTTATAGAAAGGACATACAAAAAAGTAGCTGCTCAATTTAACTGCAAGATTCCGACCTAAGGGCTGGAATATTGGTTGAAGTGTACAAAAATCGTAATGTTTTCATTCAATCAACAGAAGTCACTTCTGCTTCACTATCGTACTATAAGGAACACCGGCTAGTTGTAGCGTTTTCTCCATCACCACAACACTCCTCCCCATGGACGTATTTACCGCACCCCGAATATCAGATTTTTTTTTCTTTTTTGTATAATAACTACAGTTTTAACAACACTATATGGATTTTACCACAATTCCAGCCCCTATCTCGGGACCTTGTAGGTGAATTGGGGAGCTATTTTTTGTGACCGTCTTATAGGACGTAGATTCTCTTAATGAAATTTCAAGATAGCTTTTGATATGATCCGATCGACGGTTTCCTTGTGAGGTAAAATATTCCTTCTCCCACTCGGATACCCAAGAGAAGGATGCCACAGAATTCATACCGGACAAACCGCACGGTAATTGAATGGCCAGTTAATCACATCTCAAAATCAAAACAAATTGGATATGACGTCACACCCCTAGAGTTGAAACAAAGCTTCACTCAGTTGTCCAATTTGCAGTCCCACTATCACAGGAACTGTCTACTATGGCTTCTGTTGTGTGCCATGCTACGCTTGGAAGCTCATTTCGGCTGATACAGTTATTAACAGAAACAAACTAAATATAAAAATATTTCTTCCGTAAATATTCAAGAAGAGTGAGATGTCTGGTAACATTGTTGGTGATTTTCTACAATTTACTTCATGACTTTTCTTCCACAGAACATAATAGTCATTCATATGACGTCATCAGCCTTCATATCTACACGAAAGTCTCACCTCAATTATTGCGCCCGAACAGCCTGCTTGATTTATAGCGCCTGAACAGGGACTGAGTCAGTTTTCGTAGAGTTTCGTTGCTAGCGTAAAAGACAAGACACGGTTTGCAAGGTGATCTATGATTGGAAGCAAATTCATCCATCGGCGAGTTTCGTTCTCTTCTGTACGCTGTCCGTAGTTATAGCTCTTCAGTAGATGGCACTAGAGTCAACTTACTACAATGGTCTGTTCTGAATTAAAAATGAAACTTTGTAAGTTTTTCGTCTGGATATATTCTTGTTTGTGGAGGACGACTTGCGAGAAGTTTTGGCGCAGGAAAAGTAAGAGGATCTTGACGAAACAAAGTAGCGCTGGGATTATAGTAACAATCGGCAAGTCTCTTGATACACAAACATTCATTTTTATAAAATAAATTAGCAACCTTGACAACTGTAGTGCTTACGGATCCAAAGTATTTTCCCACTGCGTCGACTAATATTTGTACGAAATTTGACGAGGATACTTCCAGCGGTATGGAAGCTAACTGAAAAATTGAATATTATTTTTTATGGTAAGCAACACTGACCCAACGAAAACGATTCTGGCGGATCGTGGTTCATGAGATATATTTTTTAATACGAGTTGTAAACACTTACAACAGGGGTGCTTGGGTACGATAATTACCAAAGTAATTTTCAGTTTTGTCGGATAATGTTTATACTAATTTTGGTGGAGATAGATAAAACGAGGAGGAAGCAGTTTCAACAATTGATTAAAAATGGGTTAGTAACCCTGAACCACCCCACCAATCAAGTTAGTTTCCACGGTTCTTGTCTAGCCTAGACAAGAACTTTCCAATGACACCTCAACCACCTGTGTTCCTGAGATTTAATTTCTGAACACGGACAGACGAACGGACTGAGCGTTATTATAAGCTCTCTTTTCCTTTAGTTTCTCTATCAACGGATCTAAAAAGTAACAGCGGAAACAAAACAAAATGGGGATATGAGTTCATATGAGATGAAGGATCTTAAAGAAGAAGGATTTTTATACTACTCTAGGTAATAGAAGTGTACTGTTTAAGCGTTCCATGACTTCTATTTAAGGGAATGCAAGTAGATGTAAGCTGTTCCTTAGCAATTTTAAATAAATAAATAACAGTGGGAAAGTACGCACCATAGTATATTTGTCACTTGCGAAACTTCTTTTAACTCTAAGAAACATATGTCATTTGGAAACACTTCACTCTTCACATGTTATGAAAAAAGGATTTGAACCTTTAGTCGCGTCGACCATGCTGATCCGTAATCGACGACCTGATACACGTCCTGTGCTGGATTTGAGAATTTTCATGGATAATGTGAACTTATTTCCTCACTTATCTTTATTTTTAAATCTCATCACTTTTTAAAAATTTTACCATGTTACATTTCTTTCTTTGGTACTGTCTTCCTTCATTATTCTTTCTTTCTTTTTACGTACTTGCTTCATTTCTTATTTACTTCTTTTACCATTATGGTTTTTTTAATACTTTTCCTTTCTTTATTCATTCATTATTTTTTTTATCAATCCTTGCTTGTTACTTTCTCCCTTCATTGTAAATTCTTTTCTTCATTTCTTCTATTTTCTTACTTTTCTTTCTTACTCTCTTAGTTCGCTACTTATTTGATTCCTTCGTTCCTTCTTTATAATTCTTTATCGTTTACTTTCTCTTATTTATTCTTTCTTCCAATATTTATCCGTTACTTTCTTTCTTTCTTTTTCTTACTTATTATCCTTTCAGCATTCATTCATTTTCTTTGTTTCTTACTTCTTCCTTCTCATTCATTTATTCCTTCTTACTTCTCATTCATTCCTCCTTTTTCGTTCCTTCCTATTTTCATAATTAATTCGTTTTCTTTCTTTCTCCAATCTTTTATTTCTTCTTGCTTTCTGCATTCTTTTATTATTTATTTATTTTTTATTTTTTTATTTCTTTATTTGCCTTTCCTCCATCAGATTTCTTTCTTCATTCATTCTTCCTTACTTTATTCATTCGTTTCTTTCTTTCCTTTTTATACTTTGAAAACTCTCTGTAACGGATTACAGAGTCTTTATTCCCTTTTTTCTCTTCCCTGTGACCTGCTCTTTCAATAAATATTCCTTTCATTTCTCTCCAGAGATAGCTTCTTATCTGCCATTACTTTTCTTAAACTGGCTTTGATATTTCCCTTTCCTCTCTTTCTCTGTTATCTCTTGTCGTTATTTCTCATCGAATAGTCTTCTTTCTGTTCGATTTCTTTTGCCTTCTCCCAATAACTTCCTCTCGACCTCTTTCAAGAAATAGTTTTTGTTCTTCTCCTCTTCGTTTTTGTTTCCACTCTAATATCTCAATTCTCGCTTTTCATTTCTTTTGGTTGCATGCGCTTAAGATAAGACGTGATTTCGTTTTTGTTTCATTGTGTCCTTTATACGTCTACTTTTGCTTTGAGTCGTCTCATACCTCTGGTATTTCCTCTCACGATATTTATTTCACTGTTTCTTTCCTTCGTAAATAAATATTTCACTTTTCTTCTGTTGAACCTTTATACTTTTGTCTAATGTTAAGGAACGTATATTTCATCGTGTTTCAAGTTGTTGTTTAAATTATATTAAATTTAAATGAATGTCATGCTGCTATGTTTTCAAACTTGCTAGTTTACACACAAAATAAATCTATGTTTGATAATTTCCACTTCCTAGCTTTATTTGAACATTAGTTATACAAATTCTTTTCACAAATTAGACCAATGGTTCACAACCTATTTGGGTTTCACTTCACATTTCACACCCTGATCAATCATCGCGATACACTTTAGAAATATTGGAAGCCTTAGAAATAGTACCTCCTAAAGAGTGGAGCCTGTTAGACGTGAATGATTGATACTGAATAGTTAGTATTTTTATGTCGTGAAAGTACACAAAATAAATACTACACCTATTGATTTTGTTCAAGATTTATTATGAAGATACTATCTTTAAGCGTATTTGATAACCTACGACTATAGTTAATATTTCAGCTCATCAATAGATACACGTCGTTTACAGAGAAATATATGAAGGTATCTACCGAATGGTAATGTAATAGACCAACGAATTTCAAGGGATGATAGTACATCAATACGGTAGAAGTGGTAGTGCAAGAGCTACAGGCTACCGAAAGCGTGGGGAAATTATCTGTAGAGATTCTTATTTCAAGCACAGCTATCAGTAGAGTTAATGTTGCATCCTTTCGTCAGACTTCAATCCTGCATTACCGAAATAGACATATTCCAAAATGTTGGGATTCCTCAAAGGAATTACCAGAAATTCTATGAGGTAGAGCTGGGTTGAAATAAGCGTAAATAGACCGACTTTCGAGCAGGCAACAACAATTCATTTGCGCCAAGTTGATTAGTATCTCAAACAGATTCTTTATGTCGAACGGATTTGTTTAAAAATCCTGGTTGCTTAACAATAAGGAGTAAGAACTACCAACATTCAACGAACGTTTTTTGTTAACAATGAGAGAACTAGTATTCCGAGTAGTCATTGCACTGTTGGACGTCGGTGATTACGTATATTATCTTTATTCACATACAAAGTTAGCGATTGAAGTCAAGTTACACACTAGTCAGTCGCCAGACCCTTATGTTTTACCTACTGTCGGCTGCTGGCTATGTTATTTCCAGTGCTTTTTCCCTTGACACATGTGCTTCAAATAGTTTTAGTTATTTACATCTGTTTATTTTGCTAATCTTTTTCAGCCCTATCTCTATGTGTTGGTTTATGGCCGACAAATAGTTTAAATTGAATTCGTTTTTAGGTTTCAGGAGCACATGCTGTGAAGCTTTGTGCACCTGCTCTGTCCGTCTGTCGACAACTTTAAACTCAGGAACTACTAGGGATAGGACGGTGGTTGAGGTGTCGGAGAATAGGTCTCGGTGAGACTAGCTCAAACCCATATAGATTATACACTTTGAAAGGGCGGTACCGGGGACAGGAGGAAATTTATATCTTTCGAACTACTAGGGCTAGGAAAGTGTTTGAGGTGTCGGTGCAAGAATCTCGACGAGACGAGTTCAAACCCGTATCATTTATCCAGATTGCAGGCGTCCTTCCCGAGTTTCCAAGGAAGGGGATTTTCAACTTTGGAACTACTAGGACTAGAAAAGTGGTTGAGGTGTCGTTGCAAAGGTCTTGCAGCAATCTTTCCAACGGAACATTGATCATCCAAATAGGGTGCTCCCTGCTGAAACCTGACGGTAGTTTATGTGCACAGTCCCTCGACTGGGTTTCGCCTCACTTCTTGTTTTAGTTAGTTATATTGTTCGTTTTTATGTTGTAGAGGATTAATTGCTTTGGAATTACTTTTATTTGCATTAATATTAGTCCTTGGTGTTGATGGCGCCATGGCATGCCACTCCAATATTTGCTTTAGTCTAGTGAACAACCAAGAACCAGTAAATCTATCGTTTTTCTTCATACATATTAAATAAATTGAATGCCAAAATAAGTAAGTCACTTTTTACCAGGGCATATTGTTAACAAAATACATAGAAGAAGTGTTTAAAACTAGCGTTTAAAATACTGCTTAACAAAAGCATCACCCACATAGAAATTTAACCTGACTCAAAAGTGAATGGAGCTTACTTTGGCAAGTCGGACAACATACGCAAGCTTAGGAAATCCAGCCAAGAAGGTTGAATCGAGCAGTCTAGTTTACAAGAATCAAGGTAGAAATAGTCTTGACAGGACAAGAAAGAAAAACATAATATGCTTTTTTAAAAAACAAAACAAAACAACGTTGCCCTGAGTGGGAATGGGACCGAGGTCTACTAGCACACCAATGCAGTGTTGCAGTCACCAGACCAAGGAATCATACCCCCTAACTCTCTTTCCAAGCGCTATTTATATACTTAGTTCATCAGATCACAAGAGACGCCTATAGTACGTCTATAAGGATGGGAGCTGGCGAACCTACGGTGAAACAGTCATGTCACATGATGGGACTTCAACGCACTGAGATGACAGCGAAAGTGCAACGAAACAATATTCAAATAAATAACAAGTTATCAGTCTTTCACGTATAACTACTTGTTCCAACAAGCTTGAATTGAACTGGTTATAGTAACCATTGTTCCAACAAAGTTATATCATGTTTGTGTATTACGTTCAACACAATATCAAGTTTGACACGTTCGAAGTGAATGACAACCTTGTTGCAAGTTGGCATGCTACCTGGCAGAAGTTTCGCACACTTCTTGTAAACACCACTTACACGTATTGAGTACAAAACTAACAAAATTTGTGAAATAAATTTGTATAAAAGTGATAAATAAAGTAAATATAATATTTTTAAGTTTAGAATGTCGTCTTCAATCGTTTTGGGAATTTTATACTCAGAGTCATAGAAAATGGCCGTTGATTACGCCTTTTATGTTCAACAAGTTACATAATATCGCAAAACCGAACAAGTAACCAATAGATTAATACAAACATGGGTCAAAGGTGACCCCAGTAAGTGTTGAACTGTAAGGTACCAAGACCATCTTTACTCAAAAACTTTGTTTTTTCTGGACGATTTTAGTAACTAAAGGTTTAGGTCCATCACGATGCCATCAGCTGTTAAGTTTTAAAATCCACAAACATCTATGGCCCAGCCGGGATCCGAGTCAATCATTTCTTTCTTTCTGCACGAGTGTACGTGAAGAGCGTCGCCCATATCTGTGAATGCATTGTCCTCCTTCACATTTTCCCTTCCTTTCTGGTTTCAACTGACATTTTAACCTATTCCAAAAAAAAGTAATAAAACGTCGAAATATGACCTCGCAGTCTGAAATAAAGTAGGTTAAAATCACTCACTGTAATTTTCAAAGCCTCATTCTTCCTTCTTAGAAAATAATGAACATTGACTACGAAATTGAACCCAGCTTCGTTCGGGGAAGATTATAAATTAATGGGCTACTTTTATGCCGTTTCCGAATGACAAAGAAACAAAAACACTAGAACTGCAGCCATAAAGATAAAGTGCTACGAACATCTTATCAATAGTAATAAAAGCGTGAAAAGTTCTTTTCCCTTTTTCGGAAACGAGCGATTCTCTTCATTTGAGCCAATTAGCTTTATCTTCCACTGTTTTCATGATCTTTTTTGGACCAATTAGCTCTGGAATATAAAAAGACGGATCGTAAAATATGGAGCAATGCATAAAAATGAAGTTGCAGTAAAACCGTTAATTTCTTTTTTTACTCTCCCGATCTAAACCGTTGCGTGGCCTCCCTGTTTTGGGCTGTGTCGCTTTAACGTGTCGGTCGCCTCTCAAGGTCCTTTTGCAAAACTCTCCTCGCCCGCTTCCCCGCCGAGCGCTGTGTGAGCCCCCGACGGCTGCAGCCGAAATGTCAAAGGTTGTTTCCTGTGTTTCTACTCTCCGCAAACTGACCCTGCAGTAATTTCCATGTCCCGAATTGAAGCTCTCTCTGATAGACTGCCTGCATCATTTATGATTCATTTCGGCAAATGGAGCCAAGAGATCAGCTGGCTTCCTTCCCCGACTGCGGTTAGTGGAGCGTGATAAGGCTCCATCACAATAGTGATCTTTCGGAGGAGGAAAAGTGAAGATCGGAAGATAAGAGACCAGAAATAGACACGTGAGTGTGTGATTCTAAATCTTATACCTTTTGATAGTAATTTCACTCTCTGTTGCTACTTACAAGGGAATCTCATCAAGTGTCATCGCTTCAAATCAAAAGACGCACGCATATTGGAAAGAACATTTCGAATTAAAACAGACATAGAGATCTGAACATGTTGCTCTACCAATTACGATGGAAATGGTCGCTAAAGATTAGGTTCAAGAAGCGAGAAGCAGATAAAGGACCTCAATATGATCCTAATTTCCAACAAACGAGCGTGGGGTTCAGCGCATCGCTTAATTACCACAGGTGCATATTGTTTGCGAAACTTCGTTCTATTCAAGATATTCCTGTTCTGTCTCAGTAATGTTTTTAGATGGCCCTCAAAATTTACGAAATACGCCACTGCGATACTTTCTTTCTATATCTGAATTATCTTTGATACGTCACGAAAGAAAACAATTCTTCTGGTTTGAATTGAATTTTTATATATGGTCTTTAGGCATCTAAGGCTCAGGCCGGAGGGGAGCGGAAAGGATTCGGGAAGTTGTCGGACAGGGCCTATGTTGAAGGTACGATACCGGCATTTGCCTGGTGTGACTGAAGAAAAAACCCTGAGAAAACCTCAGTCAGGATGACCCGCCGCTGCGATCGAACCCACGACCTCCAGAAGGTTACGTCAACGCTCTTGTACTGAGCTACGGCGGCTCGGTAACTCTTCTGATAAACAAATTTCTAGAGTTAAATTTGAAGCAACGCGGGGAATAACCGATAAATTTAAGAAGTTTAAACACGAAACGTAACTCATTCTTAAACAGACAATACTTCCTAATAGGAGTCTCGCTTTTCATCTCTACATTTATGTATTCTTTCTCAGAATTGAAATCTAATCGAGTGTACGTAATTCTGATTCTTTGTTTAAGAAAATCATTTACAAGAATATTAGGTGAAGGATTTAGGATTTTGAAAAACTACCTTGTATGTACGAATAGCTAATTGTAAATCCAGCTGTTTCCAGTCTAGTACTTTTGGCGGGAAATTACGAAAAATAAAAAGGACTGTACAGCTTTCTTACGTGGGAGTGATTTTTCCTTTTAAAGTTTAACGTTAAATGAGATATTCACCCTGATATACTGAAGCCTAAGATTCATTTTTTCTCCTACTCTGGGCGTTCATCATAATTAAATCGTCTAGTATAAATGAAGAGCAAAGGGGAAGGAATATAATTTGTAAATTGTTTGCCAAATTTAGGTAAGACTTTCCTTCCTGAAGATATCATTTTAAATAAACTATTTTGCATGAAGATAACATGAATAGTTCGTCTGTTATAAACAAAACTTTATTTGATGTGTAGGTTTATTTAACGTTGATTAAGAACTTTTAAAATGCTCTCCTGTAAAATCAATAAAATGGACAAAACACGTTCTTTCCCTGATACCTTCAAATAGAATGGCTGATTGGAAAAAAGGAAGCAACCCTCCTCGTTTTTTTTTAGATTACTTTTAAGACGGATATTTTTCATTCATACGCCATTTTACATTTGTTCGTGAACATTTTGAATCTTAATTTATCTTCGGCTGAAAGTGGATTTATTTGGTCTTTCCGATCAGCAATTGAATGAGTCAAACAGATAAACATTAAGATGAACGAATGTTAAAATAGTTTACATTATGAGCTTAGGGCAACCGAGTGACTTTCGAAATATACGTAGACATAGTTCCACAGCGCACTACATATGATAATTTACATCCTTTGAACTTACCCACAGCCGCACTCAATACATCTTCTCATAAACTGTGCGCCATAATAGCAGTAGCGTTCAGCAATTGATAAGCAGTAGCAATTAATTTTAAAGTTTTTGTAACGAGTGAAGTGGAATCTGATGGGCATGGTCAGAAGATACGCTTATTAGAGAGTAACTCGAAAAATATCAACGAAATGTTTTGATTAGTATTGATGTAGGAAATGATTTAAACCTTTAGGCCATATTGGGCGACGGGGTACACAATATAATCCTTCTTTACGTATGTATTTTGTGTTTGAAAAACAGACAAAAGTACATTTTAATATACTAATTGTGTATTTTGTAGTCTTTATAAAGAACACACACGTACAAGAAATTTTAGAATATATAAGTTTGAATGAAAAACTAAAAATTATAATAATAAATTTGATAGATTTAATGTTAAGTTTGATGGCAAACTTTTGTTAATGTTCATTTAAATGAAAAGAGAATCATAGACAAGACATACACTTAAACTGTCTTTGAATAAGAAATGGCAATAAATAAATAAAGTTTACATTTCGGGCAGAAAAAAGGACTTCCCTTGACACAAGATATATATATATATACCAACTCCTCCCTTCGTGGAGAGGCCTCATCCACTAGTGGATTGAATATGGCTGTGATTTATTTATTTATATATATATATAAAGTTGGAAAAGGAGTAAGACAAGGAAATTCAATTTTCTGCAAAACTGTTTTCAGCTGTCCTGGAGAGAGTTTTCCAAAATTGGTTGGAATAAAGACCAATGGCGAATATTTTCATCAACTACGGTTCGCTGATGATATAGTCCTGTTTGCTTCAAATACGGAAGAACTACAAACCAGAACATAAGAACTGAATAATGAGAGTTCGAAAATAGGACTTAAAATGAATTTAAGTAAAACAAAGTTCATATACAGTCAGCATGCTGCAAAAAGTGAAATAAAGATTAGCGGAGAGACAATAGGCATAGTTGATGAGTATGTTTACCTAGGCCAGCTCAAAACATCGAATGCAAAGTTGACTGATGAAATAAATAGAAGATGTAAAATGGTGTGGAGTTCGTTTGGAAGCCTACACTTTAGTTTCAAAAGCAAACTACCAATGTGTCTCAAGCGTAAAGTTCATAATTAATGTGTCTTACCTGTGATGATGTACGGCTGTAAAACGCGGACATTGAATGCGCAAATGACTCAAAGATTAAGACTTACATAAAGATTTATCGAGAGATGGATGCTAGGAATAGCTAGAAGGGACAGGAAGACAAATGAACGTATTCGTGCACAAACAAGCGTAAAAGATATAAGCACGATGATGAGGTGGAGATGGGCCGGTCACATATCTAGACGAACAGATGGGCGACAAATGTACTAAATTGGATTCCTAGGGAAAAGAAACGTCCAAATGCTAGATGGGTAGATGAAATCAAACGTTTTTCAGGAGCTACATGGATGAGGACAGCAGCACACCGAGATATGTGTAAAGAAAATGTGGAGGCCTTCATCCAGCAGGAATAGAAATGGCTGAATGTGATATTATATTTATGTATATATATATTTTCAAAATCAGCATTAAAAGTTCAACGACATCAAGTCTTTAATTAACCAACGAAATTAGAAAAAATACACTAATAATAATCATTATGCTCCTTTATTCACACTAATTATTACGTCATAGTAACACTTAAGTGAATAACCGCCCAATACAAACAACTTATGCTGCACTCTACTTAAAAATTGTCCACGACACTGTTGTCTCCATCTACTGGCTTCTGTTTAAAATACTCTTTATACATCTTCTAGACACAAAAATACCGTCATCTGTCGGATTTAACACGTACTATAACGAATACAGCGAATAAGTCCTAGGTCATATCGGAAATGAGGAAGAATGAAAGGGATTTTACGGGGAATGATGATTTTAAAATTTAAATGTTAAATTATGAAGTCTTCACCTTAATCACAGTCCTGAATTCTAATAAGAATGTAGGGATCGCAGGGCCCTTAGCCACTAGACCACAGGGGCAGGGTTTCATCAAACTTTGTAAACTTTCTTTATTTGGGCCATTTTAGTAACTAATGACCTCGGCCCGTCACGATTCCACTAGCTGTTAAGTTTTTAAGATCTCCACAAACATCAGTCTCAAACGGGATTCAAACCCGGGCCTTGGAGACGCTGGCATGACGCTTCAGTCCGCACAACTACCACGGTGGGCAAAGGCAGGGTTTAATATTTCATAAATAATAATTTCGTGACTGTGTTGACTTGCATTTGATTACTGGACTCTTATCAAGTGAGAAATATCGTTCAATTAATATTGTTTGCTTAGCACCCTGCATAGAGAATTACTCTTTGCTGTTTAGACATTTACCAAGTGCTAATAGTGTTTGCGTAGAAAGCAATGTATGTATATTTGCATTTCCTATGTCTATTTACGCTACTTGTACCGTAGTAATTAACCTCGACTATTGTTTGCAGAAATTCGAAAGCTGAATATAAAGCAGTAAACCAGGAGAAAAGTTAGAATCTTTCTTTCACACGTTGTAATTCGCGTGCAGCAATCGCTGATGGCCCGATATATGACCACCTGACGGGCCACGAGTTTAAATAAAAGGAGAAGAGGGTAACGTGAGAGATGGGACACGGTTTGTTTAAAAATGTATTCATTATCAATTGACATTCGTGGAAGTAGAGGAAAATGTACGTGGGCTGACGTTTTGAAACCAAAAATACAACGGTAACACTTACATTGAAAGATTCTCAGTTATAATTGTGTTTCAAGCGAGTTAAGAGGTAAATGGTAAAGAATGGATGTACATACAAGGGACGAATACAAGTGGGCACGAACAATTTACTGTATATCTCTGTGAGAAGTTTGAGGAGAAGTAGAGAGTTTCCTGCTCTAGTGTTTCTGCCATGACGTGCAACAAATTGATAGTTTGTGTATAAATGCAAAGGGGCATTGTGAGTTAGAATACTTTGCGTTTTTTGCTAAAATGCTACGTAAATGAAATGGAAGCCAGCCCAGTTCAGTCAACGTTGGTGTTATATAAAACGAGTTTTATTTTGATCAGTGCACTGAGTTCAACCTTGAGAAGAGGGGAGGAGTTGGAAACAAAAGTCGAGGAATGTCTGACGAGATGTTTCCAATGTAGATACAGTTTAATTAAATTATAGATAACTGAATACAAACGATCTTACACACAGCAATAATTAAATGTATCAATTCTTTCTCGAAATGGATGTAATGACTGCGTCCATTACTCTAATGCACAATCTATCACTGATTCTTAAAGTATGTAGGTTGCTGTCTTGTAAATTCTACCATAAATTTCACTTCTGAAGCTCTCACAACACTTATGAATACAAATATATATTTGTATGTGAACGAATATTGGTTTCTCGCCTGGTGCAAAATATAATAAAAAAGGTTTCTCCCCGTGTTATAGGATTAATGATTAGGCTTCTCCTTGTGTGGAAAAATAATAAATGATTAAATTTAACGTTTCACTGATAAAAATTATAAGATAATGAATGGCATATGGTTTCTCAACACGATAATAACATAAGTTGGCAAGAAAAAAGTCTTGTTTCTCTAACCCGATAAGGTTTCTCTCCTGTGAGATAGCTTCATACGTCACTATACGATACACATGTACGTATACGAAACACTCGAAATAAGATCTCAAGTACGAACGTGTTCGTGCATAGTTCACAGTACTTCTTCCAACACTAGTATCCGGATACATAAAGTTTTCTGGTTCCTGATAGTTTCGCTATGATATAAGAATATATAACTTAATTGTCTAATGCAAATTCTAACGAGTACCTATTTATCACCTTTCCTAAGATGATATCAATACAAGTTCGATACTACGCTTTGAAATATATATCGTTTTTAATGGAAAACGTTTTATCAATGTGTACGCACTACACTATCGAGAATAAATATTTTTTAGCGCGTCAAGTCAATGTTGTCGTTGGTTTGCTACTAATTCCTAACAGATTTGTCACTCAACGTATTCGTTAACTTGGAAGTTCACACCTTTGTGTACTCGGATACTTTTGATGACGAAGATAATGGTTATCGACTCTACAATAACTTTCCTGGCTTAACGATATTCGATGACAGTCAGATACTAGCTAGCAAAGTAGATTATTACACGATGATTGTTTATAGTGCAACTAACCTTAGTAGTAAGTAACAGGTTTGAATGCAATCGTGCTGTCTCTCTTGGCTCTGACAGTATTTGGGACTGTTGATTACGAAAATAATAACGAATTCACTAGTTTTTCTTGCTTAAATATCCCAAAGTAACGATCGAATCTCACAAACAACTGATGAGAGTTAAAGGGTGCATTATCATAGGTTTAACTGACGAAAATATGCACAGGAATGTTTCTTCGTGTACGTAAGATAACACAGGACTTGCTTCAA